>CM059442.1:11944982-11980503 GCA_030390025.1 Squalus acanthias | reverse complement strand
CCTCTGTCCCCCACAACCCCCCCTGTCCCCCCACACCCCTCCTCGCTCCCACACCCCCCCCTCACCCCCACCCCCCCCCTCTGTCCCCCACACCCCACTTCTCTCCCTCCCCCCTCTGTCCCCCACACCCCCCCTCTGTCCCCACACCCCCCCTCTCTCCCACACCCCCCCTCTGTCCCCCACACCCCCCCTCTCTCCCCACACCCCCCCTCTCTTCTTCCCGCTACCCCAACTTTAGTCCACCACACCCCACCTCTGTCCCCCAACACACTCCCCTCTGTCCCCCACACCCCCCTCTGTCCACCCACCTTGTTCAGTTTTGAGCTGTGGTCGACCACACACCCCCACCTCTGACCACCCCCCTTGTTCGTTTGAGCTGTGTTCGGACCCCACACCCACCTCTGTCCCCCACACTCCCACCTCCGTTCCACACACACCCCACCTCCGTCCACCACACCCCTCCTCTGTCCCCCACACACCCCAAACTCTGTCCCCCACACCCCACCTCTGTCCCCCACACCCCCCCCCTCTGTCCCCCACACCCCCTCTCACACCCACACACCCCCTCTGTCCCCACTCCCTCCCCCTCTGTCCCCACTCCCTCCCCCTCTGTCCCCCACACCCCCCTCTGTCCCCCACACCCCCCCCTCTGTCCACCACCTGTTTCATTGTGAGGCTGTGGTCGACCCACATCCCTTCCCCCCCTCTGTCCCCCCACACTCCCCCTCTGTCCCCCACACACCCCCCTCTGTCCCCCACACCCCCCCGCTCTGTCCACCCACCTTGTTCAGTTTGAGCAGTGGTCGGACCCACACCCACCTCTGTCCACCACCACTTGTTCAGTTTTGAGCTGTGTCGGACCTCACACCCCAACTCTGTCCACCACACACCCCACCTCTTCCACCACACCCACCTCCGTCCCACCACACCCCCACCTCTGTCCCCACACCCCACCTCCGTCCACCACACCCCACCTCTGTCCCCCACACCCCACCTCTCCGGCCACCACACCCCACCTCCGTCCACCACACCCCACCTCTGTCCCCCACACCCCACCTCCGTCCCCCTCACCCCACCTACCGTCCACCTCACCCCACCTCTTCCACCACACCCCACCTCTGACCCCCACACACCCAACTCCTCCACCACACCCCCACCTCTGTCCACCACAACCCCACACCTTCTGTCCCCCACACCCACCCTGTCCCCCATTACCCACCTCTGTCCTCACCCCCACACCCCCCCTCTGTCCACCCCCCTTGTTCAGTTTTGAGCTGTGGTCGGACCCCACACCCCACCTCTGTCCACCCCCCTTGTTCAGTTTTGGTCTTAGCAAATGATGGTGACCCCACATAAAGAAAGGCAGATAATATAAACAAAAGATGGCATGAATCTA
Organism: Squalus acanthias; assembly: GCA_030390025.1. Taxonomy (NCBI): domain Eukaryota; kingdom Metazoa; phylum Chordata; class Chondrichthyes; order Squaliformes; family Squalidae; genus Squalus; species Squalus acanthias. The sequence goes on along the minus strand of CM059442.1, from coordinate 11,979,107 downwards.
AAATGTGCACCAATGTCAAACTTTATCATGCTATATACAGCAAGTTGTAAAACCTATTAGACTTTGGATAACAAAAGTGATCTTGAACACACAGCAGTGTCTCCTCAATAGACCTTGGCTAACGCTATTTAAATATTCATCAACACTCATACGCTCAAAGACATGGAACATTCCTCCATCATGTTTGCTTCCTTCAGAGCAGAGAAAAACCTCAGCAACGGGCCTTTTATAGAATGTCATTAAGAAGCCCAGCTTCAACTTGGCACTAACAGAGTGGCAACAATTTAATTCAGGACCTGTCTGTCCCTTTCTGTGCAGAGCCATTCCATTAAAGCTACCATCTGACCTTCGAACCGCCCAACTCCTTAATGAAGGACGATTGAGTTCTAATTTCAAATCATCTTCATTTTTACAGTATGTTCAGCCAGCTGTTAAAATATGCTTTGTTAACTCCTGATCATCTAATTTATCTTTGCAGTTTCATTTTTAGCTGAATCTCGACTGATGTGCCGCTTTGAACATCTGTATCCATACAAAGCAACTTATCAGCCCACAGTAACAATCACAACAGTCACCTTCTATTGTTACTGCGGCCTACTGCAAAATTCTGTGCAAAGCTTTATCCCCCATCCCCTTCGTCCCACCATTGGCGGCCGTGCCTTCAGCTGACTAGGCCCTAAGTTCTGGATTTCCCTCTCTGAATCTCTCCACCTCTCTCTCCTCCTTTAGGACGCTCCTTAAAACCGACCTCTTTGACCCAAGCGTTTAGTCACCTGTCCTAATATCTGCTTCTTTGGCTCGGTGTCAATTTTCTTCTGATTACGTTCCTGTGAAGCGCCTTGGGACATTTTACTACGTCAAAGGAACTATATAAATGCAAGCTGTTGTTTCTTTATTTATTTACTCATTCTCGGGATGTGGGCATCGCTGACAAGGCCAGCATTTATTGCCCATTCCTAATTGCCCTCGAGAAGGTGGTGGTGAGCCGCCTTCTTGAACCGCTGCAGTCCGTGTGGTGAAGGTGCTCCCACAGTGCTGTTAGGGAGGGAGTGCCAGGATTCTGACCCAGCGACAATGAAGGATCGGTGATATACTTCCAAGTCAGGATGGTGTGTGACTTGGAGGGGAACTTGGAGGTGGTGGTGTTCCCATGTGCCTGCTGCCCTTGTCCTTCTAGGTGGAAGAGGTCGTGGGTTTGGGAGGTGCTGCCCAAGAAGCCTTGGCGAGTTGTTGCAGTGCATCTTGTAGATGGTACACACTGCAGCCATAGTACGCCGGTGGTGGAGGGAGTGAATGTTTAAGGTGGTCGATGGGTTGTTAACAGACATATCTTAAGAGCCTGAAAACTTCAGTAGATATTTTTTTAATTTGCGATCTGACTGTAGTGCCCCGGAAAAATTAGTGCCCCCGCGGCTGAAATTGAGTGGTAGCACCCCAAGAGGGAAGCGGGGCGCGACTGGAAGTGCCCCGCCTCCCTCTAGGGGCGCTGCAAGGGAATATCGCAGCGCTACGTGCCATAGTGCCACGCGCTGTGACACGTCGCGCCGCGGCATTGCAGGCCTTCCTCCCCTTCTTAAGGGGAGGGGCCTTGTGCTGCGTGACCCAGGGCCCAGCTGGGCCACCGGGATCGGAGTGCCGGCAAAAGAGCATGGAATTCAAGAGAAGTGCCGGGCTCATGGAGCGCAGCCGGCACTCCCCCGGGGGGACGGGTCAGGAGGCCGAGGACAGCAGCGGAGGCAGGTGCTGGCAGGTGGCCAGCAACAACAATGGCCGCCCGGCACCTCCCCTTTAATTTGCGCCGCCCCGGCCGCAGGTGGGCCCCCCTGACCCCGTCGGACATAGCGTCCGGCGGTAAGTCAGGGGGCGCTACCGAAGATCGCGGCCGGCGCGCGAGCAGGGCGATGACGCCATCGCCGGTGGCGCAGCGCCGCAGGGCACTAACGGTTACCGCCTCCGCTAACCTCCCGCTGAATTTCGCGGTAGACGTTGGCGGCGACGCGCCCGGACGCTAGTTGCTTTGCACCCCATTAACGCCCTTTTAGGGCACTAACGGGAGGCGCAAAGCAACCGAATTCTTCCCCCAGTACCTTTTTGACCTGTAAGATGTTTCGCAGTCTCTATCTCACAAGCCGGAGAAAATTAAATGTGCTGATCTGCTAAAAATGCAGCTTTTGTGCAAGTTGATCTGCAAAAAATTCATTTAAAAAAAAGAACCTGTAAATGTACTCACCATATCGGAGCTCAAACCCAGGCAGGGAGCTGTTCCTGAATAAAATCAGATGACACTCCTTATGTGATTCTACGTATTCTCAAGATCACTTGGATCTGCTTTCGTGTATAACAGACTGTGGGGGAAAAATTCGGTATCGACCATTTCTGGGCACTAACTTTAGCGCCCGACACTAATTAGTGCCGGCGATCGTGAAATTGATTTTAGCGCCCAAGAGGGAAGCAGAGCTCTAAATCAAGCTTCACTTCCTTCTTAGGGCGCTAACGTTGGAGAGCGGGGTGGAGACTTCAGCAGCGCTGCTCCCTGTGCCGTGCAGCGCCGCCGTGTTCAAAGGCTCCTTCCCTCCCTTAAAGGGAAGGGCCATCGCTGCAGGCTCTGCCAGGGAAACGTTACCTACCTGGACCACCAAGGCAGCCGCGATCCCGCGCGATCAGCCCGGCACTCCAGCAGCGTTCCGGGCTGATCGATCGCGGGCAGGAACCCGCGGAAAAAACTAGAACAGGAAAGGTAAGTTTTTTTTCCACTTCTCTCGGCCACCTGGCCTTTAACCATCGCCCCCGAAGCGGCCGGCCGCCCGATGCGCGCCTCCTGCAGCTGTCAGTGGTTTCGACCGGTGTTGCTGCAGGGGGCGGAAGTCAATTTCGGGTCTGGGGCTTCACCGGGGCGCTGCGCACGCCGATGATGTCACAATCTCCGGGCGAAGGAGATCAGGGTGCAACGCCATAGCACCGCTGTCAGCGCCGCGCCCGGTCGCAAAGCTATTTGCGCCCCGTTAGCGCCCCCGGGGGCATTAACGGGAGGCGCAAAGGCACTCAATTTCACCCCTTTACAAGTGCTAGTCACTTCACTATTGGTGGCCGTGCCTTCAGCTGCCTCGGCCCTGAGCTCTGGAATTCCCTCCCTAAACCTCTCCAGCTCTCTACCTCTCTCTCCCCCTTTAAGACCGACCTCTTTGACCAAGCTTTTGATCACCTGTCCTAATGTTTCTTGCTTTTGCTCAGTGTCTATTTTTGTTTGATTACGCTCCTGTGAATCGACTTGGGACGTTTTACTACGTTAAAGGCGCTCTATAAATGCAATTTTTTGCTGTAGGAGTAGAGTTTCTGTTTGCTAAACAGGGTAAGGGAGCTTGACGACACACTATTGTGTAAAGACACCAGTGCTGGATTGGGGAGGGGCAGTGCAATGAACTAACCCTGTCAGTTGCCATGAGGACAGAACTGTAGTGGGCATTGATGGTCCTGCCACATCAATTAGTACCCGTGGTAAATAAGGCCACGTAGCTAGCATAGAAATCAGAATACTAAAGAGATACTCACAGACATCATTTCAACTTTGATGCCAAACTACAATGAAACAGAAGAACGATTCATGAAAAAACAATCAGGCTCCATTAGCAACAACAACTTGTATTCATATAGCCCCTTTAATGTCGTGAAACGTCCCAAGGCGCTTCACAGGAGCGTTATCAGACAAAATTTAACACCGAGCCACATAAGGAGATATTAGGACAGGTGACCAAAAGCTTGGTCGAAGAGGTAGGTTTTAAGGAGCATCTTAAAGGAGGAGAGATATTAGGACAGGGTCAAAGAGGTAAAAAAAGAAAGAACTTGCATTTCTATAGCGCCTTTTACAACCGGAGGATGTCCCAAAGTGCTTTACAGCCAATTAAATACTTTTAAAGTAGTCTGTTGTAATGTAGGAAAACAGCAGTCAATTTACACACAGCAAGCTCTCATAAACTGCAATGAGATAAATAACCAGATAATCTGTTTTAGCGATGATGGCTAATAACATAACATAAGAACATAAGAAATAGGAGCAGGAGTCGGCCATTTGGCCCTTTGAGCCTGCTCCACCATTCAATAAGATCATGGCTGATCTTCTACCTCATCTCCACTTTCCCGCCCGATCCCCATATCCCTTGCCAAGGCCCTGTATAACTGTAGTAAGACATCCTTGCTCCTGTACTCAAATCCTCTTGCAATGAAGGCCAACATACCATTTGCCTTCCTAACTGCTTGCTGCACCTGCATGTTTGCTTTCAGTGACTGGTGTACAAGGACACCCAGGTCTCTTTGTACATCAACATTTCCCAATCTATCACCATTTAAATACTCTGCCTTTGTTTTTCCTACCGAAGTGGATAACTTCACATTTATCCATGTTATACTGCATCTGCCATGTATTTGCCCACTCAACTTGTCTAAATCACCTTGAAGCCTCTTTGCATCCTCCTCACAACTCAATCCCACCTAGTTTCATGTCGTCAGCAAACTTGGAAATATTACATTTGCTTCCCTCATCCAAATCATTGATATATATTGTGAATAGCTGGGTCCCAAGCACTGATCCCTGTGGTACCCCACTAGTCACCGCCTGCCACCCCGAAAAAGACCCATTTATTCCTACTCTCTGTTTCCTGTCTGTTAACCAATTTTCAATCCATGCCAGTATATTACCCCCAATCCCATGTGCTTTAATTTTGCATGCTAACCTCTTATGTGGGACTTTATCAAAGGCCTTCTGAAAATCCAAATACACCACATCCACTGGTTCTCCCTTATCTATTCTACCAGTTACATCCTCAAAAAACTCCAGTAGGTTTGTCAAACACGATTTCCCTTTCATAAATCCATGTTGACTTTGTCTAATCCCGTTGATATTTTCTAAGTGTCCTGTTATCACATCCTTTATAGTAGACTCTAGCATTTTCCCTACTACTGATGTTAGGCTAACTGTAGTTCCCTGTTTTCTCTCTCCCTCCTTTTTTAAATAGTGGGGTTACATTTGCCACCCTCCAATCTGCAGGGACTGTTCCATAATCTATAGAATTTTGGAAGATGACAACCAATGCATCCACTATTTCCATGGCTACCTCTTTTAGCACTCTGGGATGCAGATTATCAGGCCTTGGGGATTTATCAGCTTTCAGTCCCATTAATTTCTCTAGCACTAATTTTTTAATAATACTAATTTCCTTTAATTCCTCCTTCTCACTAGACCCTTGGTTCCCTAGCATTTCTGGGAAGTTATTTGTGTCCTCTACCGTGAAGACAGAACCAAAGTATTTGTTTAATTGCCATGCCATTTCCTTGTTCCCCATTATAAATTCTCCCATTTCTGACTGCAAGGGACCTACATTATCTTCACTAATCTTTTTCTTTCAACACCAACATTTCCCAATCTCTCACCATTTAAAAAATACCCTGCTTTTCTATTTTTCCTAACAAAGTGGATAACTTCACATTTCTCCACATTATATTCCCATTCACTTAGCCTGCCTGTATCCCCTTGAACCTGCCTTGCATTCTCCTCACAACTTGCATTCCCACCCAGCTTTGTATCATCAGCAAACATGGATATATTACATTTGGTCCCCTCATCCAAATCATTGATGTAGATTGTGAATAGCTGAGGCCCAAGCACTGATCTTTGCGGTACCCCACTAGTTACAGCCTGCCAACAAGAAAATGACCCATTTATTCCTACTCTCTGTTTTCTGTCCGTTAACTAATCCTCAATCCATGCTAGTATATTACCCCCAATCCCATGAGCCCTAATGTTATTTAAAAACCTCTTGTGTAGCACCTTATCGAATGCCTTCTGAAAATCCAAATCCTGAGGATTGGGAGCAGTTTAGGATTCAGCAAAGGAGGACAAAGGGATTAATTAAGAGGGGGAAATAGAGTATGAGAGTAAGCTTGCAGGGAACATAAAAACTGACTGTAAAAGCTTCTATAGATATGTGAAGAGAAAAAGATTGGTGAAGTCAAGCGTAGGTCCCTTGCAGTCAGAATCAGGGGAATTTATAATGGGGAACAAAGAAATATCAGACCAATTAAATACATACTTTGGTTCTGTCTTCACAAAGGAGGACACAAATAACCTCCCAGAGATGTCGGGGAACAAAGGGTCTAATGAGAGGGAGGAACTGAATGAAATCAGTATTTGTAGGGAAATGGTGTTAGGGAAATTGACGGGATTGAAGGCCGATAAATCCCCAGGGCCTGATAATCTACATCCTAGGGTACTTAAGGAAGTGGCCCTAGAAATAGTAGATGCATTGCTGGTCATCTTCCAAAATTCTATAGACTCTGGAACAGTTCCCATGGATTGGAGGGTAGCTAATGTAACCCCACTATTTAAAAAAGGTGGTCGAGAGAAAACGAGGAATTATAGACCGGTAAGCCTGACATCGGTAGTGGGGAAAATGCTAGAGTCCATTATAAAAGATGTAATAGCAGAGCACTTGGAAAACAGTGACAGGATCGGACAATGTCAACATGGATTTACAAAAGGTAAATCATGCTTGACTAATCTACTGGAATTTTTTGAGGATGTAACTGGTAGAATAGATAAGGGAGAACCAGTGGATGTGGTGTATTTGGACTTTCAGAAGGCTTTCGATAAGGTCCCGCATAAGAGATTAGCATACAAAGTTAAAGCACATGGGATTGTGGGTAAGGTACTGACTTGGATAGAGAACTGGTTGGCAGACAGGAAGCAAAGAGTTGGAATAAACGGGTCTTTTTCCGAGTGGCAGGCAGTGACTAGTGGGGTACCACAGGGATTGGTGCTAGGACCCCAGCTATTCACAATATATATATTAATGATCTAGACGAGGGAACTAGATGTAATAGCTCCAAGTTTGCAGATGACACAAAGCTGGGTGGGCGTGTGTGCTGTGAGGAGGATGCAGAGAAACTCCAGTATAATTTGGACAGGTTGGGTGATTGGGCAGATGCATGGCAGATGCAGTATAATGTGGATAAATGCGAGGTTATCCACTTTGGTGGCAAAAACAGGAAGACAGATTATCTGAACCGCAATAGATTGGGAAAAGGGGAAGTGCAACGAGACCTGGGTGTCCTTGTGCACCAGTCGCTGAAGGTAAGCATGCAGGTGCAGCAGGCAGTTAAGAAGGCAAATGGTATGTTGGCCTTCATAGCGAGAGGATTCGAGTACAGGAGCAAGGATGTCTTGCTGCAGTTGTACAGGGCCTTGGTGAGACCACACCTTGAGTATTGTGTGCAGTTTTGGTCGCCTTATCTGAGGAAGGATGTTCTTGCCATGGAGGGAGTGCAGCAAAGATTCACCAGTCTGATACCTGGGATGGCAGGAATGACGTATGAGGAGAGATTGGGTCGATTAGGCTTATATTCGCTAGAGTTTAGAAGAATGAGAGGGGATCTCATGGAAACTTATAAAATTCTAACAGGATTAGACAGACTAGATGCAGGAAGGATGTTCCCGATGGCGGGGGAGTCCAGAACCAGGGGTCACAGTCTAAGGATAAGGGGTAAGCCATTTAGGACTGAGATGAGGTGGAATTTCTTTACCCAGAGAGTGGTGAACCTGTGGAATTCTCTACCACAGAAGGCAGTTGAGGCCATTCATTAAATATATTCAAGAAGGAGTTAGATATATTTCTAACAGGATTAGACAGACTAGATGCAGGAAGGATGTTCCCGATGGCGGGGGAGTCCAGAACCAGGGGTCACAGTCTAAGGATAAGGGGTAAGCCATTTAGGACTGAGATGAGGTGGAATTTCTTTACCCAGAGAGTGGTGAACCTGTGGAATTCTCTACCACAGAAGGCAGTTGAGGCCATTCATTAAATATATTCAAGAAGGAGTTAGATATATTTCTTAAGACTAAAGGGATCAAGGGATATGGGGAGAAAGCAGGGACAGGGTACTGAATTTGGATGATCAGCCATGATCTCATTAAATGGCGGAGCAGGCTCGAGGGGCCGAATGGCCTACTCCTGCTCCTATCCTTTATGTTTCTATGTTTACACCACATCCACTGGTTCCCCCTTATCTATTCTGCTGGTTACAACCTCAAAAAACTCTAATAGATTTGTCAAACACGATTTCCCTTTCATAAATCCGTGTTGACTCTGCCCAATCCTATTATTATTTTCTAAGTGCCCTGTTACCACATCCTTAATAATAGATTCTAGCATTTTCCCTAATACTGATGTCAGGCTAACTGGTCTGTAGTTCCCTGTTTTCTCTCTCCCTCCTTTCTTAAATAGTGGGGTTACATTTGCTATCTTCCAATCTGCGGGAACCATTCTAGAATCTATGGAATTTTGGAAAATGACAACCAATGCATCCACTATCTCTATAACCACCTCTTTCAAAACCCTAGGATGTAGGCCATCAGGTCATGGGGATTTATTGGCTTTCAGTCCCATTCATTTCACCAGTACTATTTTTTTACTAATACTAATTTCTTTCAGTTTCTCATTCTCGCTAGAGCCTTGGTTCTCCACTATTTCCGGGAAGTTTTTTGCGAATTCTTCCGTGAAGACAGACACAAAGGGTTTCAGTCCCGCCTCCATCAACTTCTGGCCAACCCACGCTATTTTCCCAGCGGGCTTAGCAGGCCAATTGAGGGTAAGCCGGTTACAGAGAACGTCAACGTATGACGTTTCATCTGTCAAAAATTTTTGACAGATGAATTGTCATCATTTGACAGCTCTGTGAAGCTGTCAAACACTGACATTCTCTGTAGTTTGATGAGTTCTTGAATTCAAGACCTCATCAAACCTCTTTCTTTTGCAGAAATTAGATGGTTGTTGCATTGGAGAACACAACGGCCATCTGTCATCTCTGCCGCGGAGGTGCGAGACTCTCCGCATACCCACCGACTGAAGCCTGCAGGAAGAAACAAAGGTAAGTAAACTTTTTCTAACACTTTCCACTTACCTCACATACTCACCTCTCCACACTTGCACCCATCACTTACCTCCACAGCGCACTTTTGCACCCCGCAGACCCCCGCAGACCCACTACTCGCCTCGGTGACCCTGGTGGGTTTCGGAGCCTTCGGGAAGACCGCACTTGTGAGGGAAAAATGGGGATAATCCTCTTATCTGCCTGTTAACTACCTGTTAACAGGCAGTTAAGTGGCTGTAATCCCTTCCCGCCTCCAAGGAGACGGGACCCAACGCGGGACGGCTACCCACCTCCTGGCAAGCTGGCACGGAGGCGGGTTGGGCACCCGCCCCCAAATTCTGCCATTTTCCCGGCAGTCTCGCCTCCAAACCCACCTCCCCAGGGCTGGCAAAATCCAGCCCAAAGTATTTGTTTAATTTCTCTGCCATTTCCTTATTCCCCACTATAATTTCTCCTGTCTCAGCCTGTAAGGGACCCACATTTATTTTCACTAATCTTTTCCTTTTTACATACCTATAGTAGCTTTTGCAGTCTGTTTTTATGTCTCTTGCTAGTTTACTCTCATATTCTATTATCCCTTTCTTTATCAATTTCTTGGTCCTCCTTTGCTGAATTCTAAAATCCTCCCAATCCTCAGACTTACTATTCTTTTTGGCAACATTATAAGCCTCTTCCTTCGATCTAATACTATCTTTAACTTCTCTTGTTAGTCACGGTTGGACCACTTTTCCTGTGGGGTTTTTGTGCCTTAAAGAATGCATATTTGTTGTAAATTATGTGTTAAGGGGGGAGAAAATTCAGTATCGCCCCTGTTTGGGGCGTAATTATATGCCGGGCGCAAAGATTAGCGCCTGGCGCTAATTATCGCCTCCGACTGCAAACTTGACTTTTATCGCCCCTGGAGGTGATTGGAGCGCTAAATCAGGCGCTACACATCTATCTTAAGGCGCAAAGGCCGAGGAGCGAGGCGCTAACTCAGAGCGCTGGCGAAGCTCATGTGATGTCAGTCAGCAATGGAACACAGACACAATGGCGCCAGGCCAGTTCTTAAAGGGGAGGGTTGATCTTGCTTTCCATCAACATCCTGCTCATTGCAGCCTTGAATCTTGGCCTGGAGAGACCTGTACATCAAATCTGCTGGAAAGAACAATGGAGAGGCCCAGGGAAAGAGCTCAGAGTGCAGCCCCCACAGTCTCTTCTAAATCGATACAAGGAAGGGCAAATCAAAATGAACCTTGCTCAGTACCCAAAACTCCTTCTCACAGCGTTGAATCTCTCCAGAAGTCAGTCTCTCTCTCTCTCTCTCTCTCAGAATGCGTGGTTCAAAAATGTCGCCAACAAAAAAAGGCAGGAAGTGGTCGCCTTTAAATAGCGCTCCCCCAGTCCCTTCCTGACTGCAAAATGCTCCCCTCAATCTGTCGTTGCTAGCGACAGGCGGTAAGGCAGGGGGCGCCACTCAATATCCGCTCCGGGGCGCTACCGGGGCATTGCGCACTCGACTGACGTCACGATCTGCCGGCGCAGGAGATCGTGGCAGTACTGTTTAGCGCCGCCACAAAATGTCTAGTTAATTTCACGAGCGGCGCAAACATCACCGCGCCTGGGCGCTAGTTGCTTTGTGCCCCATTAGCGCCCTCTTAAGGCGCTAACGGGAGGCACAACCAACTTAATTTTCCCCCCTAAATCTTTAAATGTTAGCCATTGCTTGCCTACCATTATACCTTTTAATGTAGTTTCCCAATCTACCTTAGCTAACTCGCCCCTCATACCTACGTAGTTTACTTTGTTTAGATTTAAGACCCTAGTTTTGGATTTAACTAAATCACTTTCAAACTCAATATAAAATTCTATCATATTATGGTCACTCTTCCCTAAAGGCCCCTTTACTACAGGGATAAATATTGGCCAGGACACCGGGGAAAACACCCTTGTACTTCATCGAAATAGTGCCATGGGATCTTTTACATTCACCTGAGAGGGCAGACAAGGCCGCGGTTTACTGTCTCATCCGAAAGACAGTGCAGCACTCACTCAGTCACAAAGCGCTTTGCAGCTTATGAAATATTTTAAAAGTGTAGTCTGTTGTAATGTATGAAAATGGCAGCCAATTTACACACAGCAACTGCAATGCACTGGGAGCAGCCTGGATTTTGTGCTCAAGTCTCTGGAGTCGGACTTGAACCCACAACCTTCTGACTCAGAGGCAAGAGTGCTACCCACTTTTTTGTTTTTTGTTTTATTATATTATTTATTGAACATTAAGAACATTTACATCGTGATCATTCCATTGTATCATTCAAATCCATTCCGCTGCTCTGCACAGCCATTCCTCCACCACATATTAACATCAAAACCTGAAGTTTAATTTGTCTCCCGTAACATATATTAATCTATTGTACTTTAAAAATTGATCGTAAAATTCTATCTTTAAATTCCTTTCTGAATAAAACATCCACAGGGCCTTATAATGATCTTTTAGTTTATATTTAAAATACTCTTTTAGATTGATTCTCCTCCCCTTAAAAAAAACAGAGCATTCCTTCTTTGCACAATCATGAATCTCGCCAAACTGAACATTAAATTAATTGCTGCTCCGCTAGACTCGGGCAGACTCTCCTGCAATCCCCATCTCAAAATTGAGTCCCACGGGATTCCCATTCTCGCTCTTCGGTCCCCACCCAGCAAAAAAACCTCACACAACTGTCGAACATAGTACTTAAAATCCTTTAACTGCGGACATAACACCAGTAAATGGGACAGAGTCTCAGCCCGTGTCCCACACACTGGGCAAGTTGCTCCCTCCACTCACCCAATTTTACACAAGACCGTCATGGTAAAAATCTGGTTATGAGCCAATTTGAAATCCAGTTCAATCCACTCTGGAGATTTAAAATTCGCCCACACTCCCTTCCAAATCCTGTTGAAGTCCAGCTGTGGGTATATACTCTGCCAAAACTCCTGACCAGCAGGTGTCTTGAATCTCCATTCTCTAAATAACCCATAGAAATCTCGAGTATTACATTTGTCAAATTGGACCAACTCTCCCCCTTTCTCCAGCAGAAAGCTTGGAAAAGCGGGACGCATTTTACTTCCTCTGGAGATTTCCGCATTTATTTCTTCCATCCAATCCTGTTGCACTGCCCCCACAATCTTCTCATACATGATCAGAATTGCTTTTTCCTCTACCTCCTGATCCTCCTCCCACACCATGTCCCTCACTATCGCTTCCGGCAACCAACCTGCAATTACCTCGTATAATACATCTTTCACATATATAATACCAGTTTTTATAAAAGCTTGATTAAATAATACCTCTCCTTCAATGTTGACCCACCTGTTCAAAAATAAGGGCAGTTCTAAAAAATCCTCAGCACCCTTGGGCATAAACTGCACACTTGGGCCCAAGTCTCTACAACCCCCTTATAAAACCGAGGGAGAGGTTTAATCGATTTCAAAAACATATTATTGTATTCCATATACAATATCCCCTGCCCTCCTGTCCCACTTAGTTTAAAAAAATGCTCAAAACAACTCTTCCAAAAACTTGTATTTGACTTCTGAAGAAATATCTTCACCCATTTGATTCTAAAGGATTTTTTCTTCGAATCAATATCTGGGAAATTGAGTCCTCCCTGATTTCTCCGTCCAATGATGGTATTGTAAGCCACCAAGGTTGGTTTCCCTTCCCATGAAAACCTCACACAAGCCTCTCGGATGGACCTTTCCTCCCACTCAGGAATATCCTCCACCATCAATAAGTACCATAGCTTAGATAGCAGGAGAGCGGACACCACTGTCGCTCTTCCTTGCATTTTCAAACACCTTCTCTCCCACCTTTCCAAAATCTTTTTAATTTTCATAACCTTTAGTTCCCAATTTAATCGATTCACTTCATCCCTGTCCTTCTTGCATCCCATATGCACCCCCAGAACTTCCAAAACCTCCACCACCTTAAAGGGACTTTCCTCCGACCATTCCCCCTACCCCTTCCTGCAACCAGGCATTGGGCCTTACTATCATTCACTCTGGCTCCTGAAGCTCTACAATACTCCTCCACTACTCCCATAGCTTTCCTCACTGACTCCCCATCTCTCAACGTTAAGGTTGTGTCATCTGCATATTGGTGTATCACCGACACCAGCCTGGAACTGGGAACCACAATCCCGACTACACCTTGTTCCTTTTGCATCATGTAATCTAATGGTTCTGCTACCAATGTGTACAACAATGGGGACAGGGGACCATCCTGTCTTACTGACCTCTGTATCAGAAACTACTTGGATAAAAAAACCATTACATTTAACACAGCTAAATGTGTTTGAATAAAAAATCCTTATCCACTCAATGAAAATTTCCCCAAAACCAAATGCTTCCAAAACCATCATAGAATCTAGGAGCAGGAGTAGGCCATTCGGCCCGTCGAGCCCGCTCCACCATTCAATACGATCATGGCTGATCATCCAAATCCAGTACCCTGTCCCTGCTTTAATCCCCACAGTACACATATCCCACCCTAACCCCGTAACCCCACGTATTTAATTCCCCCTAACATATCCCATCCTATCCCCATAACCCCACATATTTAATCCCCCCCTAACACTAAGGGTCAATTTATCATAGCCAAATCAACCTAACCCGCACATTTTTGGACAATCAATAAAAACTATCTTTAATACATAAGACTCCTTCCCACTCTCTTCCATGAGTTCTACTGCATCTCAGATTGAGACCACAGAGTCTGCGATGTCCATGACCATAACTCTATGGAGTCTATGGGCTCGATTTTGCCAGGCCCGAGGAGGCGGGATTGGAGGCGTGTGAGGTGTTAAAATCGCGAAAAATGTCGGGCGGGCCCAAGAGGCGGGATAGGCCCTTAAGGCCCTTAACAACCAGTTAAGTGCCTCTAGAATCCCATTTTGAGAGGCCTTTCTGATTTTAACACTTTTCCCACGTGGTTCACGTCTCCTCTGGAACACGCCAGTGAATCCTGGCGGCCTCACAAGTGGGCTGCTTACTAACAGCTGCAGCTCCACCATTAAAAAGGAGTTTTCAGCAATCATCATTTGCAGGTGGCAGAACTTTGTTGTCTCAGGTCTGGGGGAACTTTTAGCAGGCATACCCATTGTTGTGGAAATTTGGAGCCTGACACCCATCTCCAGTGTGACCTCCTGGGAAACCCCTCTCCCCACCTTGACTGAGCGCTTCCTCAACTGAGGCATATACCAGAAGCATGGGAACCATTTATTTCCTTTCCTCCTGGACATCAGATTTGGACGAAGACCAGCTGCAGCAGCAACAAATCCATAAACAACAGCAGCACCAACAGCAGCAGCAACAACAGGAGCGCCAAGCTGCTGCTCACCCACCTGAAGTTGCACAGGCCAGAAGGCGCCAGCACGCGACCACATTGCTGCCCGGGATGCAAGGGACGCACTCATCTTGGCCAGATTTGCTTAGCCTGCACAATCAAACACTTTTGCCGCGCACCTTATCAGACCATCGACAATGGCCAAGAACCTACGGATTCCTATCACTCTGACCACCATACTGACAATTGCAAGTCATCCTAAGCCCTCAGTGTGGAAGTCCCATTAGCGATATGACAGACGCCACAATTGCAACAGTTGCCATCAGAATTTTTTATTTACAATAACCAACTGATGGCTTTTCAACATTAAACATGACATTTCACCCAAGTGACTACCCTTGTGACTACTTGTGCATTATCTTCCTCTTACGCGTGCTCCTACGTAGTGCTTCCCCTGTGGCTTCAGCAGATGTGGAGGCCCCTTGCTCACTTTCTTGCTGCTCCTGTCTCGACACCTTTGGCGGGCGTCCTCTGGGTTGCGAGCCTGTGAGGGCTCGGCACCAGTCTGCTGCTCCTGCGGCTGGGCAGGGGTTGAGATGACGATCTCAGTTGGGTGCGGATTCTGGTGGGGCTCTGACCGAGGACTTGTCAATGGCGTGGAAGTGTGAGCGCTTGGAGAGGAGCCCCCACCTCCTTGTTGCCTGCCACCAACATCCCTTCATGGGTCAGCCCCACTTCAGAGCTAGCAAGTGGCTTGACAGCACCTTGCTACAATTCAGGGGGGCCATGAGGACCCGTTTCTGTACTGGAAGTCCTACTCCTGAGGACTTGCCTGAAGGTCTGGTTTGTTTGCTCAATAGCTGACCATCGCTCCTCAAGAGATGTCTGAACAATGACCATGTTTTCCATACCCTGGCGACTAAGCTCCTCGATGGACGTAGCCATCCTCTCCTCTACCGTAGCCAACCTCTCCTCTACGGTAGCTAGCCTTACCATGGAGGTAGCCATCCTTTCCACGGAGGTTGCCATCCTTTCCATGGTGATGCGTTCATGCGTCAACGCCTCCACAAAGGCTCTCTCATGTTAGCGATGGGCTCCGCCATTCGCTCCACACTTGCAGCGACCCTGGAGACAAAACCTGCCAGAGACTCCTGCACCTCTTCCTGGAGTTCCAGCACCGCTCTTCTTCTGGATGGACCCGGAGGCAGAGGGTCGACATGCAGCTGAGCCGAGCTGGGAGAGTCCTGCGCCCTCCGACTAGGACTCTCCACTGCTGTCCCTGTCTCCACCATCTGCTGATGCTCACTTGTGAGCTGTGATACACCAGGTGACAACAATACACTATCTCGCGAAGGTCCCACCGAGCACCTCCTTATTCCCTCTTGCTCCCTCCACCAGAGCTTGCAGGGCGGCGTCATCAAACCTCGGTGCAGACTTATGTCTACTGCTGGACATTTTGCCTGGAAGAAACTATCAGAGCAAAGGCCAAAAGGTTTGCAGTCTGCAGAAGAAGCAAGGCTGCTTGCAGGCCTTAAATCCAGCAGCATTGATGATGTCATCGGAGGCGAGTTTCAGAATGGAAAGATTAATCGGGTCAGGGGTTCCCACACGTTGGAAATCAATTGCCCAATTAGGGGAAAATCGCATATTTTTCCCACATCAAATTGGAGTCGGGTGGCTAACACGAAAAGCGGATGACACGCCCCCAGCCCGCCCCAATGACAAAATCGAGCCCTATGACTCCATAGGACTGAGAGGGCAAAACTATCTGCGGCATCACCTCCTTTATATGATTTGCCATAACCCTCGCCAAGATCTTATAATCCACATTTAATAATGTGATGGGCCTCCAATTCTTTACGTCCCTTCTATCCCCTTTATTTTTATAAGCTAAGCTTATGACACCGCTCCTCATAGATGGGGCCAGGCTTCCCTCAATTTTAATCTCCTTATAAACCTCTAAGAGCAATGGACTTAAAATCTCTAAAAATTCTTTGTAAAATTCTGCACTTAGTCCATCGGACCCTGGGCTTTCCCCCCCTTCATTCCACTTATTGCTATGCTTTATTTCTGCTAATCCTACTTCTTTGTCACACATGCTTCTCTCATCCTCCTTTAAACCCTCTTCAATAAAAGCACCAACCTTCTCCATCGCCAAATTGGAAATGTCTTCTTTTGTATATAACTCTTGATAAAAGCTGCTAGCCGCCTCTACAATCTCCCCACTTTCATGAATGATCTTCTCCCCAACCTTCAACTCTCCAATTAATGATAATCTCTGTCGCAGCTTCTCTTGCTCTAGAAAATATCTAGTGTATCTTTCACCCTCCAATGCATCTTTAGCCTTTGCCCAGAGAATGGCCCCCTTGCATTTTTCAGCTTGCAATAATTCCCACTCTTCCTTTAACACCCGGAACTTAGTCTCAGCTCCCTTATCCCCTCTGTCAACTGCTTTACAGACATCCGTAAACCTTTTGTTTATATTGTGGCGGATCGCCACCTAAAACAGGCATAATCCACTCTTCCGTCTGTGGACAAATTTCCAGCCCCTTCCCTTTAAGGCAGAAGGGGGCGGGGCCTCAGGTTTTACCCAGAGAATTCTGGGAGTTTACCCAGAGAATTCTGGGAGCAGTTTCTCAGACATTTTGTTTTGCCATGAATAAAAGCTTCTTGTTTTCCACATATGTATTCAGCCTCCATTCGTGTTTCGCGGCAGCCTCAACATTAGTGACCCCGACGCTCAGAACGTATTCTGAGCACTGCAATGGTGGACACGAACGCAGTTTCCGTGAAACTGCCAGAGTTTTGGGAAAACCAGCCTGAAGCCTGGTTTCTCCAAGCTGAATCTCGCTTCCGGCTGCGAAATATCACCACAGATGGGACGAAGTACGACTATCTCGTCACATCACTCAGTAGCGTCGCAGTTTCCAAGGTTTGGACAACGCTGCAGAACCCACCAGAGGAAGGCAAGTACGCACATCTCAGAACAGCGCTCCTTAAAAAATTTACGGCCTCGGCATATCAGCGAAACTGCCACCTCCTCGACCTTCCAGGCCTCGGTGATGCCTCACCGTCAGACCTCCTCTCCCACATGCTCTCCCTCACCGACGAGAGCCCACCCGGATCCCTCTTCCGCACGATGTTCATCCGCCAGCTCCCTCTCAGCATCCGCCCAGCGATCGTGGCGTCCGGCCTCACGAACCTGGAAGCCCTGGCCGATGAGGCCGACAAGCTGCTGTCCGCTCACTCCAGCCGCGACGTCACTCCGGACCTGGCAGCCAATGCCTGGGCGCGCCCCTCACCATCCAGCCCGCGGCCACAAGGGCCCGTCACCAGGCCCACGGGGCCTTCACGCCCCACTTACCCGGGCCACTGTTACTACCACGCACGGTTCGGCGCCAGGGCACAGCGGTGCACACCTCCTTGCTCTTTCAAGTCCGCCCCCGTTCCAGCCCCCACGATGGCCGTGGGCCATGCGGGCTCCCTGCTGTTCGTCACGGATGACAAAACCGGCCGCCGGTTCCTGTGCGACACTGGGGCTCAGCACAGCATCATCCCAGCCTCCTCCCTCGACATCCAAAAGGGCGAACGAGGACCGGCGGTGGCTGCTGCTAACGGCTCGGAAATCTGGACGTATGGCACCCAGACAGTCACCCTCGACCTCGCTGGTCACCGCTACCGATGGGAGTTCATCACTGCCAAGGTGCTCTCCCCCCTCATCGGCGCAGATTTCCTGTGTGCCCACGGCTTACTGGTAGACATCCCTCGTCACCGCCTCGTGGACATGAACACCATGTCCCCCATCCTGGGCGCCATGGCCCCCCGTCAACCCGCCGACATGGCGTCACAGTGCCATGCCGGGGCCACAGATGACTACTCGGCACTCCTGGCCGAATTCCCGGCCCTTACCAATCCAACCTTCTCCGCGGAGGCCGCCAAACACGGGGTGGAACACTTCATCCCCACCACAGGCACCCTGGTGTACACCCACGCCCGCAGGCTGGACCCGGCCAAACTGGAGATCGCGCGGACCGAGTTTGCCACCATGGAACAGCTCGGCATCATGCGCGGCTACCACCAAGTCCCTGTCCACCCCGCGGACGTCCCCAAGACGGCCGTAATCACCCCCTTCGGCCTGTTCGAGTTCCTGCGGATGCCCTTCGGCCTCAAAAACGCGGCCCAGGCATTCCAACGGCTCATGGACTCGGTCCTTCGGGACCTGAAGTTCCTGTTCGTCTACCTGGACGACATCCTGGTAGCCAGTTCCTCTAAGCAGGAACACCTCGAACACCTTCGCATCCTGTTCGGGCGCCTCAGCGACCACGGGCTCATCCTCAGCCCAGCCAAATGCCAGTTTGGCCTGGACAAGATCGACTTCCTCAGCCACCACATCACCCATGCTGGGGCCATTCCCCTGCCCACCAAGGTGCAGGCCGTCCAACAATTTCCCCACCCCACCACCATCAAAGGCCTCCAGGAGTTCCTCGGGATGGTGAATTTCTATAACCGCTTCATCCCCAAAGCGGCGTCCCTCATGAGGCCCCTGTATGAAGCCCTCCGGGGCAGGAGCGGCAAGATGGCGGTCGAATGGACGGCAGATGCGTCCGCCGCCTTCGATTCCACCAAGACCGCGCTCGCCAACGTCACCCTGCTCGCGCACCCACGGCCCAATGCCAGGGTAGCGCTCACCACGGACGCCTCCGACCATGCGGTTGGCGCCGTGTATGAGCAGTGGGTCGACGGCGCCTGGCAACCACTTGCCTTCTTCAGCCGCCAACTACGCCCCCCGGAGGTCAAGTACAGCACCTTCGACCGCGAGCTCCTCGCGCTGTTCCTGGCGGTCCGCCATTTCCGGTTTTTGCTTGAGGGCCACCCCTTCACTGCGTTTGTCGACCACAAGCCCCTGACATTCGCAATGGCAAAGACAACCGACCCCTGGTCCGCCAGGCAGCAGCGCCAGCTCGCGGCAGTGTCCGAGTTCACCACGGACATCCAACACGTCTCCGGCCGAGACAATGTGGTAGCCGACTGCCTCTCCCGCCCCGCCATCCACGCCGCACACCTAGCAGACAACTACGCTCAACTTGCAGCAGACCAGATCACCGACCCGGATCTGCTCTCCGCACCCACCAACCTACCAGGGCTACGCCTGGCCGACGTCGCCTGTGGCCCGACCGCAGTCACGGTCAAGTGCGACATATCCCTATGTCAACCTCGGTCCGTTGTCCCAGCGTCCTGGCGCCGCCGGATATTCGACATTCTCCACAACCTCTCCCAACCCGGCGCCCGCGCATCCATCAAATTGGTAGCCAACCGCTTTGTCTGGTGCGGCCTTCGCAAGGATGTGCGTACTTGGGCCAACTCCTGCCTATCCTGCCAACGTGCCAAGGTACAGCAACACACGAAAGCACCCCTCGAGGAGTTTACCGTCCGCTCGCGGAGATTCGACCACATCCACGTGGACATCGTCGGGCCCCTGCCGCCGTCGCAAGGCCACACGCACTTGCTGACCATCGTTGACCGCACCACACGCTGGCCTGAGGCAATTCCACTGACCTCTACCACCACCGCCGACATCGCCAGAGCCTTCGTCAGCACCTGGGTCGCACGGTTCGGCGTCCCCTCCAACATGACGTCGGACAGAGGTCTGCAATTTACCTCTGAACTCTGGACCGCCGTCGCACGCAATCTCGGGGTGACCATCCACCGCACCACAGCGTACCACCCCCAAGCCAACGGACTGTGTGAGCGGTTCCACAGATCCTTGAAGGCATCTCTTCGAGCCAGCCTCCAAGATGGCGCCTGGACTGACCGACTTCCGTGGATCCTCCTTGGCCTGCGCACCGCGGTTAAAGAAGACCTCCACGCATCGGCAGCAGAGCTCGTGTATGGTCAGCCGCTGCGCGTACCTGGCGAGTTCCTGCCCACCGCCACAACACCCTGGTCAGCCGACCAGCAACGCCACAACTTCGCCTCACCGGCGCTGCAGTTCGCCCCGGTGCCCATTGCCCGACACGGCGAATCCACCTCACACGTCCCACTAAGCCTGCACCAGGCACGGTTTGTTTTCGTCTGGCACGACGCCCACCACGGACCCCTTCAACCCCCGTACGACGGGCCCTACAAGGTGCTACAGGCTGGGGACAAATTTTTCACCCTGCAAGTGGGCGACAGGACCGAAAAAGTGTCGGTGGACCGACTCAAGCCAGCACACTCGGAGCGCGGGGAGCAGGTCCCTGTAGCTCGTCCACCTCCACGCGGCCGACCTGCCCTCAAGCCGGTTCACCCGGCTGCTCCACGCCCGGCCATCCCACGTCCACCGGCGTCCTACAAGAGCCGCTCCGGCCGGCCCATCAGACCGCCGCACCGTCTCGTCCACACCTCCTAAGCGGATTCTGGGGGGAGCTGTGTGGCGGATCGCCACCTAAAACGGGCATAATCCACTCTTCCGTCTGTGGACAAATTTCCAGCCCCTTCCCTTTAAGGCAGAAGGGGGCGGGGCCTCAGGTTTTACCCAGAGAATTCTGGGAGTTTACCCAGAGAATTCTGGGAGCAGTTTCTCAGACATTTTGTTTTGCCATGCAGTGAATAAAAGCTTCTTGTTTTCCACATATGGATTCAGCCTCCATTCGTGTTTCGCGGCAGCCTCAACAATATTCTCTTCTCGACGCTGGTTTGCTGCCGCTCTCTCTTTCCCATAACAGACCGAAAAAACTTTTACCTCATATTTGAAATTGTCCCACCAAACTCTTCTTTCCTTCAAGAACAAAGGTTCCTTCCGAGTATTCTTTATTATATTTAAAATCCCTTCTTTATAAGCAATTTCTTTCAGGTATTGATTGTTTAAAATCCACACCCCTGGACCGATCTTAACTCTGCTGTTCCTAATTCTAAGAGTCAAAGCCGAGTGGTCACTAAAAAATACTTTGTAATAAATCTCCATCACCTCAGAACTTAACCCTTCCCGCGTTAACACAAAATCGAACCCTCACAGGCTCGCAACACCAGAGGACGCCCGCCAAAGCTGTCAAGATAGGAGCAGCAAGAAAGTGAGCAAGGGGCCTCCACATCTGCTGAAGCCACAGGGGAAGCACCACGTAGGAGCACGCGTAAGAGGAAGATAATGCACATGTAGTCACAAGGGTAGTCACTTGGGTGTTATGTTGTGTTTATTTTTGAAATGCCATCAGTTGCTTGTTGTGATAAAAAATTCCAATGGCAAACTGTTGAAGTTGTGACCTGTGTCATTTCGCAAATGGGACTTCCACATTGAGGGCTTAGGGCGACTTGCAATTGTCAGTATGGTGGTCAGAGTGATAGGAATCTGTAGGTTCTTGGCCATTGTCGATGCTCTGGTAAGAAGGTGCGAGGCAAAAGTGTTTGATTGGCTAGGCTAAGCAAATCTGGCCAAGATGAGTGCGTCCCTTGCACCCTGGGCAGCAATGTGCTCGCATGCTGCTGCCGCTGGTTGATGCGCCTCCGCAAGCTGTTCGTTGTCACTCACCACCTCCTCCTCCTCCTCCTCCTCATCTGAGGAGGCTATGTGATGAGCCACTTGGTCCTCAGACATCTGCAAGCCACGATGCTGTGCCATGTTGTGAAGTGCACAGCAGACCATGACCATTCTGGAGACCCTGGCTGCTGAGTACTGCAGGGCTCCACCTCATCTATCAAGGCATCTGAAGCGCATCTTCAGCAAGCCGATGGTTTGTTCGATTATGGATCTGGTGGAAATGTGGCTGGAGTTGTAGCGCTCCTCAGCTTCGTTGGATGGGCTCCTCAACGGCGTCATTAGCCACGTCTTCAGGGGATAGCCCTTGTCTCCAAGTAGCCATCCGAAAAGCTGTTCTGGCGGACTGAAGAGCGGAGGCACACTAGACCGGCACAGGATGAAGGAGTCATGGCAACTGCCAGGGTACTTGGCGCAAACATGCAAAATTTCCTTCTTGTGGTCACACACCAGCTGTACGTTGAGGGAGTGGAAGACCTTGCATAGAAACATAGAAACATAGAAACATAGAATCTAGGAGCAGGAGTAGGCCATTCGGCCCGTCGAGCCTGCTCCGCCATTCAATACGATCATGGCTGATCATCCAAATCCAGTACCCTGTCCCTGCTTTAATCCCCACAGTACACATATCCCACCCTACCCCCGTAACCCCACGTATTTAATTCCCCCTAACATATCCCATCCTATCCCCATAACCCCACATATTTAATCCCCCCTAACACTAAGGGTCAATTTATCATAGCCAAATCAACCTAACCCACACATTTTTGGACTGTGGGAGGAAACCGGAGCACCCGGAGGAAACCCACGCAGACACGGGGAGAATGTGCAAACTCCACACAGACAGTCACCCGAGGTCAGATTCGAACCCGGGTCTCTGGCGCTGTGAGGCACCAGTGCTAACCACTATGCCACCGTGTTGCGGTTGACAAAAATACCTGGA
Organism: Squalus acanthias; assembly: GCA_030390025.1. Lineage (NCBI taxonomy): Eukaryota > Metazoa > Chordata > Chondrichthyes > Squaliformes > Squalidae > Squalus > Squalus acanthias. The sequence continues at coordinate 11,956,427 of CM059442.1, read as the reverse complement.
TTGTGATGGGGTGCCTTAAGGGCCACATGTGTGCAGTCTATGACACCCTGCACCCTTGGAAAGTCTGCCAGATTAGCGAATCCAACCACGCACGTGCTTACACTTGCTTGATCCTTGGGGAAGTTGATGTAATTGTGCGCGATGGCAAAGAGGGCATCGGTTACCTGCGTAATGCAAGTGTGTGCGGCCGCCTGGGAGATGCCGCTGATGTCTGCTGCTGATCCCTGGAATGAGCCTGAAGCAAAAAGGTTGAGTGCGGTGGTGACTTTGACGGCCACTGGTAAGGGGTGTCCACCCGCTCCTCTGGGCTCCAGGTCTTGCTGCAGCATTGCGCAGATGTCACCCACTACCTCTCGCGAAAGTCTGAGCCTCCTTTGGCACTGCTGCTCAGTCATGTTGAAGTAGCTCATCCTCTGTCTGTAAACCCTGTTTTGGGGGTATCTCCTGCGCCGACGTGCTTCCATGCGGTGGCGCCTTCTGGCCTGTGCAGCTTCAGGTGTGTGAGCAGCAGCTTGGCGCTCCTGTTGTTGCTCCTGCAGTTGGTGCTGCTGATGTTCAGGGTTCTGCTGCTGCCGCGGCTGGTCTTCGTCTGAATCTGATGTCCAGGAGGAAAGGAAATAAATGGTTCCCATTCTTCTGGTGTATGCCTCAGTTGAGGAAACGCTCAGTCAAGGTGGGGAGAGGGGTTTCCCAGGAGGTCACACTGGAGATGGGTCTCAGGCTCCAAACCTCCACAACAATGAGTAGGCCTGCTAAAAGTTCCCCCAGACCTGAGACAACAAAGTTCTGCCACCTGCAAATGATGATTGCTTAAAACTCCTTTTTAATGGTGGCGCTGCAGCTGTTAGTAAGCAATCCACTTGTGAGGTCGCCAGGATTAACTGGCGTGTTCCAGAGGAGACGTGCAGGACGGGGAAATGTGTTAAATTCAGAAAGGGCTCTCAAAATGGGATTATAGAGGCAATTATCTGGTTGTTAAGGGCATTAAGGGCCTATCCCGCCTCTTGGAGGTGGGATGGAAACGGGGTCTGAAACCCTGATTCTGGGAAAATTGCTCGGAGGCGGGCTGGAGGCGGGATCGGAGCCACCCGCTATTTTTTGCGATTTTAACACCTCACACGCCTCCAATCCCACCTCCTCGGGCCTGGCAAAATCAAGCCCATAATCTCCCTGAGAGAGTCTTCCTGCTATCACGGTTTCTCCAACAGTGCCGCTCCCTTTGGCCTCATCTCCACCGCTGACCCTTGCTCCCCGTTTCTTCTCTCTCTGGGACAATGGTGCATCTGCACCTATCTTGCTCCCTTCTGGTGTCTTTGTCTCCCCCTCCTGTCCTGCTGCCCCTTTAAGGCTCCTGCCTCTTGCACCCTCTCCTTGTCTTGCCCCCTCCTGCTCCCCGAGATGTCCGACTCCCCGTCTTTCTTTGGAGTACTTACACTTACCCCGCACCCCGCTCCTGCCTCCTCTCCCCCCGCGGACACCAGATTCTTTAGGGAGAGCTGAACTATATTATGGCTTGACTCCGCCCTCGACCCGTGCTGCCCGCTGCTGTCTTTGTCCTTTTCCACCGTACTTGGTGTATTTTTCACCATCTCTATCCTGTTCTCTGCTCCGCAATTTTCTGCCTCTTCCTGCGCTCTTTTTTCCTTCCATTCACCAGCTGTGTCCTCCGCCTGCTCCGCTCCTTCAGACACTCCACTCGCACCTCCTGCTCCTTCTCCTTCTCCCATCTCCTCATCACTCAAGGGCCTTCCTTCTGTCTCACACTCACAGTGGGTGGGCCTTTGTGACACACCCCACAGCTCTCCGCCTTGCAGCTCCGAGCGATGTGTCCAGACTCGCCGCAGTTATAACAGTACAAGTCTGGACAACTTTTTACAAGATGGTCGTGTCCAAGACAATAATAACAAACCTTCACCTGGTTATCATGCAGTACCCGGAAGTACTGCACTCCTTCCATTGACTCGAATTTCATGCTATACGGCAATGACTTCACCCCCTCTGGGAACCGCACCTTTACATAACGGGATCCATCTGCTACCCGTGTTCCTGGATAGTATCTCCTCTTTCCAGCATCTGCAGTATTTTGCTTTAGCATCTCTTCTTTCTTGCCAAGCAAATTTTAATGTCCCACGACTCCAACTTTTTTATTAGCACATCGTCCTCAATATAAACCGGCAGGTTTAAGAATGAAACCACCACCTCTTCAGAATATAGCAGAGATATCTCCAAGAACTTATCTTCAACCTTCAAACTCAGTAAAAGTCTTTCCTCCTCCTCTTGGCCACTGACCGTCACCTCGAACCCAACATTCGGCTTTGGTCGGCAGGAAAAGCAGCTTCCCTCGCCGCAGTCCTCATGTACCACCTGGATCATAGCCCAAGCTCGTATCTCCTTATCCTCACACTGAACCACCACCGTGTTTTCTTTTCCAAACCTCCTGGTGTCCCGGCCCAAATCTTTGGGCCTTTATTTCTCCCTTCCCCCAACGTTTTCTCCCCTGATTAAATTCATCCTGGGAACATTGCCCTCTGAGGGGACCGGCACTCCAGGCCACTCAGCTGCCATCTGGCTGCTGTTTAAAGACCAAAAAGGCCCTAAAACCTGAAAAAAAAAACACCACCAACTTTTTACAAAACTCACTCCAACTCGCTGCAGTAATCAAGCACCCAGCAGCACCTGCTCACTCCTAGCCCCTCCCACCTGGAGAGTGCCACCCACTGAGCCACGGCTGACACTCTGAGCAGAGTGAGTGGCCTTAGCAGCTTATACAGTGCGAGCTTTCCAAATATGGCCATCTTCAAACCCACAACAGAAAGGAAGAAAGAATTAATTTCAAAATAAAATGATAATGAGATTTAAAAGGACAGATCTGATTTATTTTACTCATTTGCATCCATGTGTTGGTGCTCAAGTTAATTTAATTTATTTGTACCGGAGTTGTCTCGGCTCAGCTCTGATTTATTTCATTTATTTCTGCCCAAGTCTGATTAATTTTATTTACCTGTATCTATGTGCTTGAGCCCAGGTCTGATTTATCAAATCTCCACACTCTCATCTTAATCAACACTAACAATGAAATTCTTGCTAACTCTGTTATTTCAAATTCTAATTTAAAGCATTAGACGTTTTATATGATTGCACGCAGTGCAGGGAATCTCAGTTCCACCTGTCTATTGGAGCAGGCACATGGAGGCCGGGGTTTCCTCAACACTGTGAGTGCACCTGTAGAGGCGGAGAGACTAACACTGAGGGATAGTGTGGGAGAGGTGTGAGAGCGTGGGTAATGTGCACGTGTATGTGTGTAATGTACATGTGTGACAAGCGTGTGAGTGTGAGTGTGTAACGTGCGTGTGTGAAATGTGCGTGTGTATAATGTGTGTGTGTGTAATTTGTGTGTGTGTGTAATTTGTGTGTGTGTGTAATTTGTGTGTGTGACTGTGAGTGTCTGTAGTTTGTGTAATGTGTGAGTGTGTGTGTGTGGCTGTGTGTCTGTGCGTAATGTGTGTGAGTGTGTGTGAGTATGGGGTGTGTCGTAAGAATGAGCCTTACGCGTGGTGAACTTAAAGTAAGCTTTAATCAACTAAAAAGGTGCTACATACAAAAGAGGTCTTACTCTATGCCTCTCCAGGATCCAACTGCTCAGTCCAGTATTTATCCTGGACTAATCACAGGAAGTGATGCAATAAAGTTCGAGTCACAGGAAGCTGTATTGTGTTACCACATTCTCCCCCCCCAAAAGATTAGGAGGCCGGGATGCTCCCTCCATTTCGTAGCCGCCGGACGAGGGAGAGCCGCACCCGTTTGGGTTCTCGTAGCGGTAGAGGGCCCCTAGCCCGTTTACCCGCCGCAGGCCGTGGACCAGAGTCCGAGTGATCCAGCCCGCTCTGTGAGGGGTCAGGACAATCCTGACTGTGTACTGGTGCCCGAACGGGTGTCGGGCAGGGCTGTGGCAGATCCGTTTCCGAGCGTATGGTACGGGGTGGATCGTGGCTGCGCGTGCGAGCCCCGACAGGCTCATAGTCAGTCTGCCCCAGGTCGGCACGCTGGAGTGAGGTACCAGCCGGCGTCAGATCCAGATCGTGATGAGAGGCACCTGGCGAGCCCAGAGATGTGCCTGGTACAATATCATCCCCTGGTGTCCCTCTATGTTTCGGCGGGCAGGGAGCCAGATCCCGCAATGACACGGTAGATTCCCGACCGTCAGGATACCGAATATAGGCGTAGGTAGGGTTGACGTCAGTGAGCTCAACCTCATCTACCAGGGGGTCATTCTTAGACGCCCGGACATATCTTCGGAGTAGCACTGGTCCCGGTGCAGTCAGCCACGACGGGAGAGATATCCCATAGGATGAGCGACGCTGAAATCGGAAGAACCGTTCATGAGGCGTCGTATTTGTGGCGGTCGAAAGGAGGGACCGTGTGGAGTGTAATGCGTCTGGAAGTACTGCTTCCCATTGCTGGTTGGGTAGGCCCCGAGATCTCAAAGCCAGACGTACCGCATTCCAGATGATAGCGTTAAAACGCTCGACTTGCCCATTCCCGACCGGATGATAAGGCGTCGTTCTGCTGGCAGCAATACCCCGTTCCGAGAGATAGGCCTTGAGTTCTCCTGACATAAAAGAAGGGCCCCGATCCGAATGAACATAGGATGCCATGCCACAGAAAGCAAATACCTGCTCAAGGCAGCTGATAACCGTGGTCGTCAGCATATTGGGGCAGGGAAAGGCAAACGGAAAACGGGAATACTCATCGACCATGGTTAATAGATAAGTGTTGCGAGTTGAAGAGGGCAACGGCCCCTTAAAATCGATGCTAAGCCGTTGCATTGGCTGGGTCGCATGTATGAGTATACCACCCGAGGGGCGGAAAAACTGAGGTTTCAATTCCGCACAGACTCTGCAGTCCGAGCACATCTTCTTTACATCCCCGGTAGAGAATGGGAGATTTCGGGACCGCACGAAGTGTAGCATGCGAGTAACGCCCGGATGACACAACCCATCATGGATGTCTACGAGCGTAGAGGGTGCCATGGCGGAGCAGAATGCTCGTGTGAGGGTATCCGGAGCCACATTCTCCTTGCCAGGTCGATAGTGGATGGTGTAACCAAAAGAGGCCAATTCCAGCCGCCAAAGCTGGATTTTATTATTTTTAATTTTGGTCCGTTTTCGATTATCGAGCATGAAGGCGACCGATCGCTGGTCCGTGATTAAGGTAAAGTGCTGGCGAGCTAGGAGATGAGTCCACTTCCGTACTGCCTCTATGATGGCTGTAGCTTCTTTCTCGACTGGAGGATAATGTAGCTCAGCCCCTTGAAAAGTCCTGGACAAAAATGCCACCGGACGACCTTCCTGATTCAGAGTGGCCGAGATCGCCACCTCCGAGGCATCACACTCAACAACAAAAGGAAGACTCTCATCGATGGAGTGAAGAGCCGCTTTCTCCAACTGTTTTTTCAGGAGGTTAAAGGCTGCAACAGCCGCTGTGTCTAGTGGGAATGTGCTGGCCTTCAGTAGAGGTTGGATTCGGTCTGAGAAGTTAGGAATCCATTTAGCATAGTATGCAAACAGGCCGAGGGCCCGGCGCAAGGAGGCCGGATTCTTAGGTGGCGGGAGCTCTTGGAGTGGGCGAAGCCTTTCAGGGTCAGGTTTAATGATGCCATTGCCCACACAATAGCCAAGGATGTTGATGGTTGGTTGTGACTCAATGGATTTAGCCGCATTTAATGTCAAATTACGGTGCTGGAGTGCATCCCAAAATCGTTGGAGATTGGCGTCATGTTCCCGCTGATTGCGACCTGCGACAGTAATATTGTCCAGATAAGGAAACGTATCCTTCAAGTCTTCCTGTTTGACCAGGTCATCCATTGCTCGCTGGAAGACAGCCACTCCATTAGTGACCCCAAAGGGGAGGCGACGAAATTGATACAGCCGTCCATTGGCTTCAAAGGCCGTATACTGCTTGTCTGAGACCTTCAAGGGTACCTGATGATAGGCACTTTTCAGATCATATGTTGAGAACACCGTGTACTCAGCCAGTTTATTAACCATATCATCGATGCGCGGCAATGGGTATGCGTCCAAGTCCGTATATTGATTGATGGTCTGTGAATAGTCAATGCACAGCCGTTTCTTGTGAGGTTGTAGAGGGTTCTTAACAATAACGACCTGGGCGCGCCATGGCGACGAACAAGGCTCGATGATATCCTCTGCTAAAAGCCGAGAAATCTCAGCCGCAATAAAAGACTGGTCTTCCTGACTGAAACGTCGTGACTTTGTTATAATCGGTTTGCATCGAGGAGGGATACTGGTAAACATTGAGGGTTCATCCAGTGAAGCTGCTGACAATGCACAGAACGGTAATCGAGGTCGTATATTAGAAATAGTGAGTTCAGGTTTGGATCCGCCGAACTCAATGGTGAGCTTCTTATGCTGCTTTTGAAAATCCAGCCCTAAGATAAGATCACTACATAAGTCCTTGAGCACCGAAAGCCGGGTGGAGGGATACCTGCGACCATTAAGTGTTATTTCAACCATACAAAAGCCAGAAATTCTGGTATTAAGTGATGACTGAGCCATCGCAATTGCCTGGTCCGATGGGAAAACATGTAGCTTTAACTCTGCAACAATCTGTTCCCTAATGAAACTATCAGTGCTACCTGAGTCAATTAAGGCATCTAAAGTATGTCCATTAATTGATGCTTTTGTAGCTGCATGGAATAGGTTCTGAGGACAAGCAGCTGTAATTGGTGTCGTTGCACAAAGAGTGGCTGAAACTCTAGGTGTGTTTCTTCGAGAGAAAACCCGAGAGGAAGCACGATAGATTTTAGCCGGAACATCTTGATAGGCCCTTACCGGGGCAGTTCGGTAGGACTTAGCTTGATAAGCCCTCGTAGAGGCTCTTGATAGGCAAACCTTTGCAAAATGACCCTTTTTGTTGCAATGACTGCAAAACGCATTGCGAGCAGGGCAGAATTTCCGAGGGTGAAACTCATCACCACAAAAGAAGCATTTCTTAGATTGCCAAGAGGCTGCCACAGTGGGGTCATCATCCTCTTCATCAGTGAAGTCATCAGATTGATCATCAGGGATAAAGTCCTCCCTAATAGAGTTCACCTGTGGCCTCTTAAATTGCCTGACTGTAGTTAAGGCAGCAGACCGAGGTCTGGGCACTGTATAAAGGTCTGCATTTCTTTTTGCCAGATCTAGAGAGCAAGCCATGTCATAAGCTCTCTGAAGCTCAAGTGTCTTACTTTCCAGTAGACGCTGGCGTATAAATGGGGAGGCAAGCCTGCAGATGAAAGCATCACGGATCATTTCTTCACGGTACAGCTCAGCTGAGGCCGCCTGAAAGTTACAGTCCATACTAAGTCTGCGAAGCTCTTGGAGGAATTTATCAATGGATTCCTCCGGCCCTTGTTGGGCTGTAGCTAGTAGATGTCTGGCATAGACCTCATTCGGTGTCTTAGTATATAGTCTTTTAAGCGTCCGAATTGCCTCCTCGTAACTGCCCCATTCCTCAACATACTGAAATACATTTGGAGTGACACAGTTGATGAGTATCCGCAACTTTGTGTCATCATCAGCCTTGCAATATTCGAGAAAATTGTCAAACGTGCGATACCAGTGTTTCCACACCTTACCGGCTGCTGGGGTGTTTGGGTCCAAGTCAAGACGCGATGGTTTAAGGATGTTTTCCATGATGGGTGATTCCCTGGATCCTTAGTTCTGAGTTCGTCCAAAAAGTTTGAGTGCGAAGTTTTTCAAAGTTGATTAAATTGTCGTAAGAATGAGCCTTACGCGTGGTGAACTTAAAGTAAGCTTTAATCAACTAAAAAGGTGCTACATACAAAAGAGGTCTTACTCTATGCCTCTCCAGGATCCAACTGCTCAGTCCAGTATTTATCCTGGACTAATCACAGGAAGTGATGCAATAAAGTTCGAGTCACAGGAAGCTGTATTGTGTTACCACAGGGTGTGTGTGTGTGTGTGAGAGTGTGTGTGAGTGCGGCTGTGTGTGTGTGTGTGTGCGTAATGTGTGTGAGTATGGGGTGTGTGACACGCGTATGTGTGCATGTCTGGGGTTAAAATGCGCATGTGTGTGTGAGTGTGTGTGTGTGTGTGTGTGTGTGTTGCTGTGTGTGTGTGTGTGTGTGTGAGTGTGGGTGTGGTGTGTGTGTGTGTGTGTGAGTGTGTGCATGTGTGTGTGCATGTGTGTGTGTGTGTGTGTGAGTGTGTGCATGTGTGTGTGTGTGGGTGTGGTGTGTGTGTGTGGTGTGTGTGTGGGTGTGGTGTGTGTGTGTGGGTGTGGTGTGTGTGTGGGTGTGGTGTGGGTGTGGTGTGTGTGTGTGGGTGTGGTGTGCATGTGTGTGTGTGGTGTGTGTGTGTGTGTGTGTGGTGTGTGTGTGTGTGTGTGTGTGTAGCTGTCTGTGTGTGTGGCTGTCTGTCTGTGTGGGGTGTGAATCATAGAAACATAGAAGATAGGAGCTGGAGTAGGCCATTTGGCCCCTCGAGCCTGCTCCGCCATTCAATGAGATCATGGCTGATCATCCAAATTCAGTACCCTGTCCCTGCTTTCTCCCCATATCCCTTGATACCTTTAGCTTAAAGAAATATATCTAACTCCTTCTTGAATATATTTAATGAATTGGCCTCAACTGCCTTGTGTGGTAGAGAATTCCACAGGTTCACCACTCTCTGGGTGAAGAAATTCCTCCTCATCTCAGTCCTAAATGGCTTACCCCTTATCCTTAGACTGTGATCCCTGGTTCTGAACTCCCCGACCATCGGGAACATCCTTCCTGCATCTAGTTTGTCCTGTCCTATCAGAATTTTATAAGTTTCAATGAGATCCCCTCTCATTCTTCTAAACTCTAGCGAATATAAGCCTAATTGACCCAATCTCTCTTCATACGTCATTCCTGCCATCCCAGGTATCAGTCTGGTAAATCTTCGCTGCACTCCCTCCATGGCAAGAACATCCTTCCTCAGTCAATGTGCGTGTGTGTGTGTGTGTGTTGTATGACGTGTGTGTATAATACGTGAGAGTGGGTGTGTGTGTGAGTGTGTGTGTGTGTGAGTTTTTGTGTTTGTGGCTGTCTGTGGGTGTGTGGTGTGTGTGTGAGTGTGTGTGTGAGTGTGTGTGGCTGTGGGTGTGTGTGTGTGTGTGAGTGTGTGTGAGTGTGTGTGAGTGAGTGTGAGTGAGTGAGTGTGTGGGCATGAGAGTGTGTGAGTGTGTGGGGGTGTGTGTGTGAGTGTGAGTGAGTGTGTGTGTGGTGTGTGGGCATGAGAGTGTGTGTGAGTGTGTGTGCGTGAGAGTGTGTGTCTGTGTGAGTGTGTGTGTGTGTGAGTGTGTGTGAGTGTGTGTGTGTGAGTGTGTGTGTGTGGCTGTGTGTGAGTGTGTGTGAGTGGTGTGTGAGAGAGAGTGTGTGTGTGTGTGAGTGTGTGTGTCTGTGTGTGCTGTGTGTGTGTGGTTTGTGTGAGTGTGTGTGTAAGTGTGAGTGTGTGTGTGTGGTGTGTGTGTGTGTGTGTGTGTGTGGTGTGTGTGTGAGTGTGTGTGTGTGTGGTGTGTGTGTGAGTGTGTGGTATGTGTGTGGTGTGTGTGTGAGTGTGAATGAGTGTGTGTGTGTTAGTGTGTGTGTGAGAGTATGTGTGTGTGGTGTGTAAGTGTGGAAGTTTGTGTGTGTGTGTGGTGAGTGTGTGAGTATCTGTGAATGAGTGTGTGTTAGTGTGTGAGTGAGAGAGAGTGTGTGTGTGTGAGAGAGTGTGTGTGTGTGTGTGTGAGAGAGTGTGTGTGTGGCTGTCTGTGTGTGTGTGGTGTGTGAGTGTGTGTGTGTGTGTGTGTGTGTCGCTGTGTATGTGTGCGAGTGTGAGAGAGTGTGTGTGTGTGAGTGAGAGTGTGTGTGTGTGTCTGTCTGTGTATATGGACTGTGTGAGTGTGTGTGTGTGGCTGTGTGCGTGCATGTGTGAGAGTGTGTGTGTGTGTTAGAATGTGTGTGTGTGGCTGTTTGCGGTTGTGGGGTGTGTGTGAGTGTGTGTGGGGTGTGTGTGAGTGTGTGTGTGAGTGTGTGTGACAGTGTGTGTATGGGAGTGTGGTTGTATGTGTGTGTGTGTGTGTGAGTGTGTGTGAGAGTGTGTGTGTGTATGTGAGTGTGGTTGTGTGTGTGGCTGTGTTTGAGTGTGTGTTTGTGTATGTGTGTGTTTGTATATGTGTGAGTGTGTGAGTGTGTAAAGTGTGTGTGAGTGTGTAAAGTGTCTGTGTGTGTGTGACACGCGTGTGTTTGCATGTGTGGGGATAAAGTGCATGTATGTGTGTGTTGTATGAAGTGTGTGTAATATGTGAGAGTGGGTGTGTGGGTGAGTATGTGCGTGTGAGAGTGTGTGTGTGTGTAATGCGTGAGTGTGTATGTGTGTGTAATGTGTGGGTGCGAGTGTGTGTGAGTGTGTGATGTATGTGAGTGAGAGTGTGTATGATTGTCTGTGAGTGTGTGTGTGTTAGTGTGTGTTTGTGAGAGAGTGTGTGTGTGTGTGTGTGGCTGTCTGTGTGTGTGGGGTGGGTGAGTGTGTGTGTGTGTGGCTGTCTGTGCATGTGGGGTGTGTGAGAGTGTGTGAGTGTGAGTGTGTGTGGCTATGTGTGTGTATCTGTGTGTGTGCGTGTGGGGTGTGTGAGTGTGTGTGTGAGTGTGTGTATCTGTGTGTGTGTGTGTGTGTATTAGTGTGTGTGTGTGGGTGTGTGTGAGTGTGGGTGTGTGTGTGGCTGTGTGTTAGTGTGTGTAAGTGTGTGTGTGTGAGTGTGTGTGTGTGTGTGTGTGTGTGTGAGTATGTAAAGTGTGTGTGTGTGAGTGTGTAAAGTGTCTGTGTGTGTGTGAGACACATGTGTTTGCATGTGTGGGGTTAATGGGTGTGTGTGTGTGTGTTGTATGAAGTGTGTGTGTAATGCGTGAGTGTGTTTGTGTGTGTGTAATGCGTGGGTGTGAGTGTGTGTGAGAGTGTGTGGTGTGTGTGAGTGAGCGTGTGTGAGTGTGTGTGAGTGTGTGTGTTAGTGTGAGTGTGTGTGTGTGAGTGTGTGTGAGGTGTGTGTGTGAGTGTGTGTGTGTGTGTGTGAGTGTGTGTGTGAGTGTGTGTGTGAGGTGTGTGTGAGTGTGTGTGAGTGTGAGTGTGTGTGTGTGAGTGTGTGTGTGTTAGTGTGTGAGTGTGTGTGTGTGAGTGTGTGTGAGGTGTGTGTGTGAGTGTGTGTTAGTGTGTGAATGTGTGTGTGTGTGTGTGTGTGTGTGTGTGTGAGTGTCTGTAATTGTGTGTGTGTGTGAGAGAGAGTGTGTGTGTGTGAGTGTGTGCGAGTGTGTGTGTTAGTGTGTGTGTGAGAGAGAGTGTGTGTGTGGTGTGTGTGTGTCTGTGTGTGTGAGTTTATCTGTGTGTGTGTGGTGTGTGTGTGAGAGTTTGTGTGTGTGTG
>CM059442.1:11779982-11939982 GCA_030390025.1 Squalus acanthias | reverse complement strand
AGTGCAATCACATCTTTCCTGTAATGTGGTGACCAGAACTGCACGCAGTACTCTAGCTGAGGCCTAACTAGTGTTTTATACAGTTGAAGCATAACCCCCCTGCTCTTGTATTCTATGCCACGGCTAATAAAGGCAAGCATTCCGTATGCCTTCTTAACCACCTTATCTACCTGGCCTGCTACCTTCAGAGATCTGTGGACATGCACTCCAAGGTCCCTTTGTTCCTCGACACTACTCAGTGTCGTACCATTTAATGTGTATTCCCTTTCCTTGTTAGCCCTCCCCAAATGCATTACCTCACACTTCTCCGGATTGAATTCCATTTGCCACTGTTCTGCCCACCTGATCAATTTATTGATATCTTCCTGCAGTCTACAGCTTCCTTCTTCAGTATCAACCACACAGTCGATTTTAGTATCATCTGCAAACTTCTTAATCATACCCCCTATATTCAAGTCAAGATCGTTGATATATACCACAAAAAGCAAGGGACCTAGTACTGAGCCCTGCGGAACCCCACTCGAAACAGCCTTCCAGTCACAAAAATACCCATCAACCATTACCCTCTGCTTCCTGTCTCCGAGCCAGTTTTGAATCCAACTTGACACTTTGCCCTGGATCCCATGGGCTTTTAACTTTGTGACCAGTCTGCCATGTGGAACCTTATCAAAAGCCTTGCTAAAGTCCATATACACTACATCAAACGCACTACCCTCATCTATCCTCCTTGTTACCTCCTCAAAAAATTCAATCAAGTTTGTCAGGCACGACCTTCCCTTAACAAATCCGTGTTGACTATCCTTGATTAATCCATGACTTTCTAAATGAAGAACACACATGCCAGCTTCAGCTAATGCGCGGACACTGGGGAAAGGTGGATTGGCACAGAGTAATGATAGTTGTCCTAGGGGATGGACAATCTGTCAGGACAATGTGGGTAACAAACTGGATATGCTGCAATGACGAGGCACCATCCTCCATCCCGAGCAGTTAATGCCCAATCCTGCAGAGCAAATCCCATTTGGGAGGGAGGGGAGAGAGCTTCATAGAATCATTGAATGTTACAGCACAGAAGGAGGCCATTCGGCCCATCGTACATATGTCAGCTCTTTGAACCGCCTATTTCCACCTCCGTAACATCGCCCGTCTCCGCCCTTGCCTCAGATCAAGAGCTGCTGAAACCCTCATCCATGCCTTTGTTACCTCTAGACTTGACTATTCCAACACACTCCTGGCTGGCCTCTCACATTCTACCCTATGTAAACTTGAGGTCGTCCAAAACTCGACTGCCCGTGTCCTAACTCGCACCAAATCCTATTCGCCCATCACCCCTGTGCTCGCTGACCTACATTGGCTCCCGGTTAAGCAATGTCTCACATTTAAAATTCTCATCCTTGTTTTCAAATCCCTCCATGGCCTCGCCCCTCCCTATCTCTGTAATCTCCTCCAGCCCCACAACCCCCCGAGATCTCTGCGCTCCTCTAATTCTGCCCTCTTGAGCATCCCTGATTATAATCGCTCCACCATTGGTGGCTGTGCCTTCTGTTGCCTCGGCCCTAAGCTCTGGAATTCCCTGCCTAAACCTCTCCGCCTCTCTACCTCTCTCTCTCCTCCTTTAAGATGCTCCTTAAAACCTACCTCTTTGACCAAGCTTTTGGTCACCTGCCCTAATTTCTCCTTATGTGGCTTGGTATCAAATCTTTTGTCTTAAAATACACCTGTGAAACGCCTTGGGACGTTTTACTACGTTAAAGGCGCTATATAAATACACGTTGTTGTTGTTCCTTGAAAGAGCTCTCCAATTAGTCCCACTCCTCCTGCTCTTTCCCCATAGCCCTGCAAATGTTTCCGCTTAGCCAATTAACTTTTGAAAGTTATGATTGAATCTGCTTCCACCACCCTTTCAGGCAGCGCATTACAGATCACAACAACTCACCATGTAAAAAAAATTCTCCTCATCTACCCTCTGGTTCTTTTAGGTATCAGTGGGTAGCGCTCGCGCCATGAGTCAGAAGGTTGTGGGTTCAAGTCCCACTCCAGAGACTTAAGCACAATCTAGGCTGACACTCCCAGTACAGTGCTGAGGGAGTGCCGCACTGTTGGAAGTGCCGTCTTTCGGATGAGATGTTAAACCGAGACCCCGTCTGCTCTCTCAGGTGGATGTAAAAGATCCCACGGCACTATTTCGAAGAAGAGCAGGGGAGTTCTCCCCGGTGTTCTGGCCAATATTTATCCCTTAACCAACACCTAAAAATAGATTGTCTGGTCATTATCACATCGCTGTTTGTGGGAGCTTGCTGTGCGCAAATTGGCTGCCGCGTTTCCGACATTACAACAGTGACTACACTTCAAAAGAATTTCATTGGCTGTAAAGCGCTTTGGGATGTCCTGAGGTTGTGAAAGGCGCTGTAGAAATGCAAGTCTATCTTTCTTTTCATTCTGGACAGCTTTACTGCTGAGAAAACACGAATATATACAATCAATACTGTAGATATGCAATGGTGTCAGGTCCTAATAGGAATTGAAAGAAACCAAAAACTTGCTTTCAAATTCAAAGTGATTCCATTGTGAAGTCTTTCAGTGCCAGCCAAATCAAGTAAGGCAAAATGCAGTTACAAGCATATATTTACGCTTCCTGAAAGGGCGGGGGAAGCAGATTCAATCGCAGCTTTCAAAAAGCAATTGGATAAATACTTAAAAAGGAAAAAAATTGCAGGGCTATGGGGAAAGAGCAGGGGGAGTGGGACTAACTGGAGAGCTCTTTCAAAGAGCCAGCACAGGCACGATGGGCCGAATGGCCTTCTGAGCATTTTGATTCGATAAGTGTTGATGTTTAGAAGTGCTGTTGCTCTTCTGTGCTGATGACACTTGGGTTCTCAGTGAAATTGCAGTCACTTAGCTCCATCTACAGCTGCCTATAGGAATGAGCAGGCACTGACGGAAACCCAAAGCCCAGCTCCCTTGTAAATGGAATAGCTGGGGGCGGGGGTGGGGGGGGGGGCGTAGCGTTTGTTATACTGGGCACATTATTGAGAACCTACTTAAATATCAAGGCTAGGAAAAGATGCTTTTGAAGACATGCAGAGTTGGGAGTCACCTACAGTTGTGATCTAAATTTCGAACATTGTCAAATCTAAACCAAGGAGGGTAGAATAAAAACAACACCAGACAGACCTTAACAGATTCTTCAAGACATAATGTGCCCCAATATTGGTGAACGGTCTGCACTAAACCAGCTGTGTCGCTGTGAAAAGTCTCAACTAAAATGACCACATCTGTAAACACGGGGGGCTGAGTCCTGTCCATGGCCTTTAGGTGTGACTCTATTAGGATGGGCGAGAGTTTGTCCTGCAGGAGTGATTCCGCCATCACCTCGCTCAGCTTGTACTCTTCCTTTGCCAGAAGCTGTAGTCGGAGGTATGTCGATTGCTTTATTCTGTAGGGTAGACACAATGGGAGGGAATGGTGTTAAGCTGCAGAGATTTAACGATTAACCTATCAATGACGGTGTCTCACTAAACTTGAGCTCATCCAAAACTCTGCTGCCCGTGTCCTAACTCGCACCAAGTCCCGTTCACCCATCACCCCCAGTGCTCGCTGACCTACATTGGCTCCCGGTCCAACAACGCCGCGATTTAAAAATTCTCATCCTTGTTTTCAAATCCCTCCATGGCCTCACCCCTCCCTATCTCTGTAATCTCCTGCCGCCCTATAACCCTCCGAGATCGCTGCGCTCCTCCAATTCTGGCCTCTTGCGAATCCCCGATTTCCATCGCTCCACTATTGGCGGCCGTGCCTTCAGCTGCCGGGGCCCTCAGCTCTGGAATTCTCGCCCTAAACCTCTCCGCCTCTCTTCCTCTTTCTCCTCCTTTAAGACGCTCCTTAAAGACTACGGGGGAAAAATTGGGTTGCTTTGCGCAAAGCCCCTAGCGCTCGGGCGCGACGCCACTAGCGCCACTAGCGCCGCCCATGAAATTCAGCGGGAGGTTAGCGGCGGTGGTTGCCGGTAGCGCCCGGCGGCGCTGCGCCTCTGGCGATGATGTCATCGGCGTGCGCAGCGCCCTGCTTGTGCCCCGGCTGCAAACTTCGGTCGCACCCCCTGACCTACCATCGGACGATATGTCCAACAGGGTCAGGGGGGCGTTTTGCAGCCGCGGCGGCGCAAATTAAAGGGCAGGTGCCGGGCGGCCATTTTCTTTTTGGCCACCTGCCAGCACCTGCCGCCTTCCTCTTTTTATGTGGGGTGCCGGCCGCGATCGCTCCTCTTGAGTGCCGGTTGTTTTCCCGGCAATCCGTTCCCCGGTGGTCCAGCAGGGCCCCGGTGCACGCAGCGCTAGGACCCTCCCCTTTAATCAGGGGAGGGAGGCCTGCAATACCGCGGCGCTACGTGCCGACGCGCACGGCGCTGCTGCACGTAGCACTGCGATATTCAATGGTAGCGCCCCAGGAAGGAGGGGGAGCGCTTCCTGCTTGGGACACTATCACTCACTTTACGGCGCAGGGGCACTTGTAGCGCCCCGGCGAAGTTAGCGCCCCAGAGGGGGCACCACCAAATTTTTCCCCCTACCTCTTTGACCAAGCTTCTGTCCTAATATCTGCTGATGTGGATCGGTGTCACATTTTGTTCGGTAACGCTCCTGTGAAGCACCTTGGGACGTTTTACTACGTTAAAGGCGCTAGATAAATACAAGTTGTTGTTGTGTGTCCCGAAACGAGCTGCCCTCACCTGATGGCCCAGTCGCAGTCCTTGTGGGTCTACACCATCATTGGTTCCCCGAACAGCAGGGCATTTACACAGCTGATGGAGGGAGAGCCAAGCATCAGCCATCAGCTGCACTCCTGTTATATTGGCTAGTGGGCAGCACTCTCGCCTCTGCGTCACAAGGTTGTGGGTTCAAGTCTCTCTCCAGGGACTGGAGCACAAAATCCAGGCTGACACTCCCAGTGCAATGCTGAGGGAGTGCTGCACTGTCGGAGGTGCCGTCTTTCGGAGGAGGTGCTAAACCGAGGCCCGCCTGCCCTCTCAGGTGGACGCAAAAGATCCCACGGCCACTATTTCAAAAAGTAGGGAAGATCTTCAACCAACATCACCAAAAATAATGGATTATCAGGTCATTATCACATTGCTGTTTGTGGGAGCTTGCTGTGAGTGAATTGGCTGCCACGTTTCCTAAATTACAACAGTGACCACACTCTAAAAGTACTTCATTGGCTGTAAAGCGCTTTGGGACGTCTGGTGGTCGTGACAGGCACTGTATAAATGCAACTCTTTGTTTCTTTCTTTTATAAAAGCATCCTTATCCACACGGTAGTAGGAACAGTTCAAGAATGAACACAAACCATTAAGTAAAAGCTACACAACTTTATTAATGTCGTGCGATTGCATAGCAGTTTAAAAAATGCACAGCCTCCTTAAAGTGAAGACTCCCTCCGCTCCAGACGCGCTGATATTATGGGGGAGAAATTGACTATCGCCCCGTCTGGGGCGCTAATTTTTAAAAGTTTCTAAATTTAGGTCCAGGCGCTGAATCAAGCGTCCACTTCCTTCTCGGGGCGCAATCGGCAGCAGGCGGGGCGGAGACTTCAGCAGCGCTGCTCCCCGGGCCGTGCAGCGCCGCCGTGTTCAAAGGCTCCTTCCCTCCCTTAAAGGGAAGGGCCATCGCTGCAGACTCTGCCAGGGAAACGTTACCTACCTGGACCACCGAGGCAGCCGCGATCCCGCGCGATCAGCCCGGCACTCCAGCAGCGTTCCGGGCTGATCGATCAGGGGCAGGAACCCGCGGAAAAAACTGGAACAGGAAAGGTTAAGTTTTTTTTCCACTTCCCTCGGCCACCTCGCCTTTAACCATCGCCCCCGAAGTGCCCGCCCGATGCACGCCTCCTGCAGCTGTCGGTGGTTTCCACCGGCGCTGCTGCAGGGGGTGCGTGTCAATTTCAGGTCCGGGGCGGTACCGGTGCGATGCGCACGGCGATGACGTCACAATCTCCGGGCGAAGGAGATCAGTGCGCAATGCCGTAGCGCTGCCGCAAAACTCCCGCCGAATATGGCGGGAGTCGATGTCAGTGCCACGCCCGGTCGCAAAGCCATTTGCGCCCCGTTTCCTGGGCGCTTACAGGAGGCGCAAAGGCACCCAATTTCACCCCCTTTATTTGTGCTGAGCTCTCTCTCTCTCTCCACAAGAGAATTATGTAATGGGCATGTTGATCGATAAGTTCATAAGACAACTTTTAAGCTGAAAATCCCAAGTGAGAGCCACATAGTGAACAGATATTCAATAAATGCATTTACACTGGAAGTGGGGAATGTGAGGCCGTGATTTTACCATCGGCGGCAGGTTGGAGTTGGGTTCGATGTTCGGCGGGTTCCAGTCCCACTGCTGGTTTAATCCGCTCTGAAATAACGATTTTGGCTTAAGTGGGCTGATTAAGCCCGTCGTGCGCGCTACCCGGCCCAATCAGTGGGTTCGGGTCTGCTGCTCACCTCTGCTGACGTCTTCCATCCAGTTGCATTTAAGGGGCCCATGCAGCCTTGTGGTTTTTCATTCCTATTCTTCTGCTTCTCGGTGTGGCACATATCAAAATGACTGCTTCAAGACCAAAGGCATCTCCACAATTCGATGATGACTCCCTCCATGCTCTTGTGGAGGGAGTGAGAGGGCGCCAGGAGGTACTTTTCCCCTCAAATGGACGGAGGAAGCCTCCTCAGCAAACCAAGGCAGCCTGGCTGCAAATTGCTGAGGAGGTGAGTACCAGGTCTTTGTGTGCACGTACCTGGGTTCAGTGCAGGAAAAGGTTCAATGATCTGCTACGCTCAGCAAAAGTGAGTATAACATCACACTTACTTTCAATCTGCTCCCCATCTCCTCTTATCACCAGCACTCTGCATTGTCAACCTACTCCTGCACATCCCACTTTACCCTTACATCCCTTGCACCCTTAACCATCCCTCTCTCTCTATGTACAGAATCACTTCACCATTCTACTATGCACCCCTCACACTCGCAATCACTGTTATGCAATGACAACAACTAACAACGCACAGGGAGGGCTCTCAGTATTGGCACCTCACTCCATCTTTGTCTCCCTCTAAGCATCTATGCTATGGATTCTGTACACTCACTCCATCATTCTCACTCAAACTCCACTTGTGTCCCTCATTGCAGGAAAAGAGAGCCCACAGTAACAGGGAGAGGGGCAGGACAGGAGGAGGCCCACCTTCGATTGCCCACCGCTGAGGAGGCAGCTCTCGACATCGTTGGAGGTGCTGAAGAACTGGAAGTGGGGGACGGTGAGACGGGCGCAGTAGAGCAAGCTGGTGACAGAATAGAGTTGCAACCCTCTCATTTAGATTGCATGAGTGACTGATATGGCATCTGATGGTCATACAGATTGAGTTATGATCGTCTGCACAATTCGATGTGTCTGCTACATTAATATCACATGTCTAACTCATGCCTTTACTCCCCCACAGGACCAACGAGAAACCCCCTCCCCACTGTCCAGGAGGAAGAGCCGGAAAAATATAAAAACAGATTGTAGAAGCTTCTATAGATATGTGAAAAGGAAAAGACTGGCGAAGGTAAATGTAGGTCCTTTACAATCAGAGACGGGAGAATTTATAATGGGGAATGAGGAAATGGCAGAGAAATTAAATAAATACTTTGTTTCTGTTTTCACGGAGGAAGACACAAAAAACCTCCCAGAAATATGATAAAACCAAGGGTGTGGCGAGAATGAGGAGCTTAAAGAAATTATTATTAGTAAAAAAACAGTACTAGCAAAATTAATGGGACTAAAGTCGATAAATCCCAAGGACCGGATGACCTACATCCTAGGGTTTCGAAAGAGGTGGCCAATGGGATAGTGGACGCATTGGTTGTCATCTTCCAAAATTCTATAGATTCTGGAATGGTTCCTGCAGATTGGAGGATAGCAAATGTAACCCCGCTATTTAAGAAAGGGGGGAGAGAGAAAACGGGGAACTACAGACCTGTTAGCCTCACATCAGTAGTTGGGAAAATGCTGGAATCTATTATAAAGGATGCAATAATTGGGCACTTAGAAACTAATAGTAAGATTGGGCAGAGTCAACATGGATTTATGAAAGGGAAATCCTGTTTAACAAACCTATTGGAGTTCTTTGAGGATGTAACTAGTGGAGTAGACAAAGGGGAACCGGTAGATGAGGTGTATTTGGATTTTCAGAAGGCCTTCGATAAGGTCCCACGCAAGACGTTGGTGAACAAAATTAGGGCACATGAATTGGGGGTAATATACTAGCATGGATTGAGAATTGGTTAACAGACAGAGAACAAAGAGTGGGGATAAACAAGTCTTTTTCAGGATGGCAGACTGTGACTAGTGGGGTACCGCAAGGATCAGTGCTTGGGCCCCAGCTATTCACAATCTATATCAATGATTTGGATGAGGGGACTAAATGTAACATTTCCAAATTTGCTGATGATACAAAGCTAGGTGGCAGTGTCAGTTGTGAAGAGGATGTGAAGAGGCTTCAAGGGGATCTCGACAGGCTCAGAGAGTGGGCGAGAACATGGCAGATGGAATACAATGTGGATAAATGTGAAGTTATCCACTTTGGTAGAAAAAACAGAAAGGCAGAGTAGTTCCTAAATGGTTAAAGATTGGGGAATGCAGATGCTCAAAGGGACCTGGTGTCCTTGTACATGAGTCACTCAACGTGAATGTGCAGATGCAGCAAGCCATTAGGAAGGCAAATGGTACGCTGGCCTTCATTACAAGAGGATTTGAGTACAGGAGTAAAGAAGTCTTACTCCAATTATATAGCCATGATGTGGAGATGCCGGTGTTGGACTGGGGTGGACAAATGTGAGAAGTCGCACAACACCAGGTTATAGTCCAACAGCTTTATTTGAAATCACAAGCTTTCGGAGCGCTGCTCCTTCGTCAGGTGAAGTGAAGAGATGCATATAGGCACAGCATATATAGTCAGAGAACACTGCCAGATGATTACAGTTAATCTTTCTAACTGCCCTTTATCACACCTCGGCAGAGAGATAATCACGGCAATCAAAGGTGTGGATGGTGTCCAAACAGGTCAGTCAGGAAAACATTACATCAAAGACAATGAGGTGGGGTCACAAGGGGTCAAATGTGGCAGATGCTGGGGTCTGTATGGAAAACAAAAAACTTTTTTTGCTGGAAATCACAGCAGGTCCGGCCGCATCTGTGTAGAGAGAACAAGCCAACGACGACTCGAGTCTGGATGACTCTATGTCAGGTGGGGTTACATGTAGCGTGACATGAACCCAAGATCCCGGTTGAGGCCGTCCTCATGGGTGCGGAACTTGGCTATCAGTTTCTGCTCGATGATTTTGCGTTGTCGTGTGTCTCGAAGGCCACCTTGGGGAACGCTTACCCGAAGATCGGAGGCTGAATGTCCTTGACTGCTGAAGTGTTCCCTGACTGGGAGGGAACACTCCTGCCTGGCGATTGTTGCGCGGTGTCCGTTCATACGTTCTCGCAGTGTCTGCATGGTCTCGCCGATGTACCATGCTCCGGGGCATCCTTTCCTGCAATGTATGAGGTAGACAACGTTGGCCGAGTCACATGAGTATGTACCATGTACGTGGTGGGTGGTGACCCCTTGACCCCTTGACCCCTTGTGACCCCACCTCATTGTCTTTGATGTAATGTTTTCCTGACTGACCTGTTTGGACACCATCCACACCTTTGATTGCCGTGATTATCTCTCTGCCGAGGTGTGATAAAGGGCAGTTAGAAAGATTAACTGTAATCATCTGGCAGTGTTCTCTGACTATATATGCTGTGCCTATATGCATCTCTTCACTTCACCTGACGAAGGAGCAGCGCTCCGAAAGCTTGTGATTTCAAATAAAGCTGTTGGACTATAATCTGGTGTTGTGCGACTTCTCACATTTGTCCACCCCAGTCCAACACCGGCATCTCCACATCATGGCTAATATCGACACCACAAACTGTCGGCTCAAAGTGGAGAAGATCTCCAAGAAGATAGCGCATATCGACACAGACATCAAGTTTCTACAGAGATGCAAGAAAGCAGACAAGATCCCGAAAGGACTACAGATCACGAACCCACTCAAGTCGACATACAACACAGACTACGCTGAGAGACTCTGCCGTCATACCTCTCGCACACTCCTCACCATCTCGTACACCAGCTCTACAGCAGACGCCGCAACCTCGAAACCAAGATAGAGTCGATGCTCTCAGCCTGTGCTCAGGACACAGCAGACCAGCTACGAGACACCGCCAAACAGACGAGGCAACGAAACTACGCTGCCTACATGCACACCAAGAACAGGAAGCTTGAGAAACTCGGCATCACCACCAGCAGCAACCAAGCCTCCCCCGGTACCACGGTTGCAACCCCAGGGAAGTCCATCGTCAACTTGTCCGACCACACCCTTCAACCAGACAAAATCGAAGTTCTCAGCCGAGGGCTCAATTTCTGCCCCACCATCAAAATGGACCCCATCGGTCTCGCGGCAGACACAGAGGAATTCATCAGGAGAATGAGGCTCCAGGAATTCTTCCACGAATCCCAAGATGTCACCCAATGAGACAATCAATGATCCGGAACAGCAGACAGAGGGACCCGCAGTGCAGCAACCGAAGAAGAAAGAGTCAAATTGGACCCCTCCGGAAGGTCACTGCCCTAAGCTTGACATGTATGCTCAAGCTGTCAGGAGATGCATCAACGCCAGATTCATCAGCCGCACTCACAAGACAGTCCAGAATGTCACCCGAGCACAACGCAACGCCATCCATGCTCTCAAGACCAACCGCAACATCGTCATCAAACCAGCAGACAAAGGAGGAGCCATCATCATACAGAACAGAATGGACTATTGCAAAGAAGCATACCGACAACTGGACAACCTGGAACACTACAGACAGTTACCCGCAGATCCGACCAAAGAACACACCCGCCAACTCAATAGACTGATCAAGACCTTCGATCCAGACCTTCAAAGCATCCTACGCGCTCTCATCCCACGTACTCCCCGCATGGGAGACTTCTACTGCCTCCCAAAGATACACAAAGCCAACACACCCAGACGTCCTATCGTATCAGGCAACGGAACCCTGTGTGAGAACCTCTCTGGATACGTCGAGGGCATCCTGAAACCCATCGTACAGGGAACCCCCAGCTTCTGTCGCGACACTACAGACTTCTTACAGAAACTCAGCACCCACGGACCAGTTGAACCAGGAATACTCCTCGCCACGATGGACGTATCGGCACTCTGCACCCGTATCCCCCACGATGACGGCATCATTGCGACAGCCTCAGTACTCAACACCAACAACAGCCAATCTCCAGATGCCATCCTACAACTCATCCGCTTCATCCTTGACCACAATGTCTTTACCTTCGACAACCAGTTTTTTACCCAAACACACGGAACAGCCATGGGGACCAAATTCGCACCCCAATACGCCAACATCTTCATGCACAAGTTCAAGCAAGACTTCTTCGCTGCACAGGACCTCCAACCAACGCTATACACCAGATACATCGACGACATTTTCTTCCTATGGACCCATGGCGAAGAATCACTGAAAAGACTACACGATAACATCAACAAGTTCCATCCCACCATCAAACTCACCATGGACTACTCCTCAGAATCGGTTTCATTCTTGGACACACGAATCTCCATCAAAGACAGACACCTCAGCACTTCACTCTACCGCAAGCCCACGGACAACCTCACAATGCTCCACTTCTCCAGCTTCCACCCTAACCACATTAAAGAAGCCATCCCCTATGGACAAGCCCTGCGAATACACAGGATCTGCTCAGACGAGGAGGAACGCGATGGACACCTACGGACGCTGAAAGACGCCCTCGTAAGAACGGGATATGACGCTCGACTCGTCGATCGACAGTTCCGACGGGCCACAGCGAAAAATCGCATAGACCTCCTCAGAAGACAAACACAGGACACAACCAACAGAGTACCCTATGTCATCCAGTACTTCCCCGGAGCGGAGAAACTACGCCATGTTCTTCGCAGCCTTCAACATGTCATCGATGACGACGAACACCTTGCTAAGGTCATCCCCACGCCTCCACTACTCGCCTTCAAACAGCCGCCTAACCTCAAACAGACCATCGTTCGCAGCAAATTACCCAGCTTTCAGGAGAACAGCGACCACGACACCACACAACCCTGCCACGGCAACCTCTGCAAGACATGCCAGATCATCAACACAGATACCATCATCACACGTGAGGACACCACCCACCAAGTACATGGTACATACTCATGTGACTCGGCCAATGTTGTCTACCTCATACGTTGCAGGAAAGGATGCCCCGGAGCATGGTACATCGGCGAGACCATGCAGACACTGCGACAACGTATGAATGGACACCGCGCAACAATCGCCAGGCAGGAGTGTTCCCTCCCAGTCGGGGAACACTTCAGCAGTCAAGGACATTCAGCCTCCGATCTTCGGGTAAGCGTTCTCCAAGGCGGCCTTCGAGACACACGACAACGCAAAATCATCGAGCAGAAACTGATAGCCAAGTTCCGCACCCATGAGGACGGCCTCAATCGGGATATCGGGTTCATGTCACGCTACATGTAACCCCACCTGATGTAGAGTCATCCAGACTCGAGTCGTCGTTGGCTTGTTCTCTCTACACAGATGCGGCCGGACCTGCTGTGATTTCCAGCAAAAAAAGTTTTTTTGTTTTCCATACAGACCCCAGCATCTGCCACATTTGACCCCTTGTGACCCCACCTCATTGTCTTTGATGTAATGTTTTCCTGACTGACCTGTTTGGACACCATCCACACCTTTGATTGCCGTGATTATCTCTCTGCCGAGGTGTGATAAAGGGCAGTTGGAAAGTGTCGTAAGAATGAGCCTTACGCGTGGTGAACTTAAAGTAAGCTTTAATCAACGAAAAAGGTGCTACATACAAAAGAGGTCTTACTCTATGCCTCTCCAGGATCCAACTGCTCAGTCCAGTATTTATCCTGGACTAATCACAGGAAGTGATGCAATAAAGTTCGAGTCACATGAAGCTGTATTGTGTTACCACATTCTCCCCCCCCAAAAGATTTGGAGGCCGGGATGCTCCCTCCATTTCGTAGCCGCCGGACGAGGGAGAGCCGCACCCGTTTGGGTTCTCGTAGCGGTAGAGGGCCCCTAGCCCGTTTACCCGCCGCGGGCCGTGGACCAGAGTCCGAGTGATCCAGCCCGCTCTGTGAGGGGTCAGGACGATCCTGACTGTGTACTGGTGCCCAAACGGGTGTCGGGCAGGGCTGTGGCAGATCCGTTTCCGAGCGTACGGTACGGGGTGGATCGTGGCTGCGCGTGCGAGCCCCGACGGGCTCATAGTCAGTCTGCCCCAGGTCGGCACGCTGGAGTGAGGTACCAGCCGGCGTCAGATCCAGATCGTGATGAGAGGCACCTGGCGAGCCCAGAGATGTGCCTGGTACAATATCATCCCCTGGTGTCCCTCTATGTTTCGGCGGGCAGGGAGCCAGATCCCGCAATGACACGGTAGATTCCCGACCGTCAGGATACCGAATATAGGCGTAGGTAGGGTTGACGTCAGTGAGCTCAACCTCATCTACCAGGGGGTCATTCTTAGACGCCCGGACATATCTTCGGAGTAGCACTGGTCCCGGTGCAGTCAGCCACGATGGGAGAGATATCCCATAGGATGAGCGACGCTGAAATCGGAAGAACCGTTCATGAGGCGTCGTATTTGTGGCGGTCGAAAGGAGGGACCGTGTGGAGTGTAATGCGTCTGGAAGTACTGCTTCCCATTGCTAGTTGGGTAGGCCCCGAGATCTCAAAGCCAGACGTACCGCATTCCAGATGATAGCGTTAAAACGCTCGACTTGCCCATTCCCGACCGGATGATAAGGCGTCGTTCTGCTGGCAGCAATACCCCGTTCCGAGAGATAGGCCTTGAGTTCTCCTGACATAAAAGAAGGGCCCCGATCCGAATGAACATAGGATGCCATGCCACAGAAAGCAAATACCTGCTCAAGGCAGCTGATAACCGTGGTTGTCAGCATATTGGGGCAGGGAAAGGCAAACGGAAAACGGGAATACTCATCGACCATGGTCAATAGATAAGTGTTGCGAGTTGAAGAGGGCAACGGCCCCTTAAAATCGATGCTAAGCCGTTGCATTGGCTGGGTCGCATGTATAAGTATACCACCCGAGGGGCGGAAAAACTGAGGTTTCAATTCCGCACAGACTCTGCAGTCCGAGCACATCTTCTTTACATCCCCGGTAGAGAATGGGAGATTTCGGGACCGCACGAAGTGTAGCATGCGAGTAACGCCCGGATGACACAACCCATCATGGATGTCTACGAGCGTAGAGGGTGCCATGGCGGAGCAGAATGCTCGTGTGAGGGTATCCGGAGCCACATTCTCCTTGCCAGGTCGATAGTGGATGGTGTAACCAAAAGAGGCCAATTCCAGCCGCCAAAGCTGGATTTTATTATTTTTAATTTTGGTCCGTTTTCGATTATCGAGCATGAAGGCGACCGATCGCTGGTCCGTGATTAAGGTAAAGTGCTGGCGAGCTAGGAGATGAGTCCACTTCCGTACTGCCTCTATGATGGCTGTAGCTTCTTTCTCGACTGGAGGATAATGTAGCTCAGCCCCTTGAAAAGTCCTGGACAAAAATGCCACCGGACGACCTTCCTGATTCAGAGTGGCCGAGATCGCCACCTCCGAGGCATCACACTCCACAATAAAAGGAAGACTCTCATCGATGGAGTGAAGAGCCGCTTTCTCCAACTGTTTTTTCAGGAGGTTAAAGGCTGCAACAGCCGCTGTGTCTAGTGGGAATGTGCTGGCCTTCAGTAGAGGTTGGATTCGGTCCGAGAAGTTAGGAATCCATTTAGCATAGTATGCAAACAGGCTGAGGGCCCGGCGCAAGGAGGCCGGATTCTTAGGTGGTGGGAGCTCTTGGAGTGGGCGAAGCCTTTCAGGGTCAGGTTTAATGATGCCATTGCCCACACAATAGCCAAGGATGTTGATGGTTGGTTGTGACTCAATGGATTTAGCCGCATTTAATGTCAAATTACGGTGCTGGAGTGCATCCCAAAATCGTTGGAGATTGGCGTCATGTTCCCGCTGATTGCGACCTGCGACAGTAATATTGTCCAGATAAGGAAACGTATCCTTCAAGTCTTCCTGTTTGACCAGGTCATCCATTGCTCGCTGGAAGACAGCCACTCCATTAGTGACCCCAAAGGGGAGGCGACGAAATTGATACAGCCGTCCATTGGCTTCAAAGGCCGTATACTGCTTGTCTGAGACCTTCAAGGGTACCTGATGATAGGCACTTTTCAGATCATATGTTGAGAACACCGTGTACTCAGCCAGTTTATTAACCATATCATCGATGCGCGGCAATGGGTATGCGTCCAAGTCCGTATATTGATTGATGGTCTGTGAATAGTCAATGCACAGCCGTTTCTTGTGAGGTTGTAGAGGGTTCTTAACAATAACGACCTGGGCGCGCCATGGCGACGAACAAGGCTCGATGATATCCTCTGCTAAAAGCCGAGAAATCTCAGCCGCAATAAAAGACTGGTCTTCCTGACTGAAACGTCGTGACTTTGTTATAATCGGTTTGCATCGAGGAGGGATACTGGTAAACAGTGAGGGTTCATCCAGTGAAGCTGCTGACAATGCACAGAACGGTAATCGAGGTCGTATATTAGAAATAGTGAGTTCAGGTTTGGATCCGCCGAACTCAATGGTGAGCTTCTTATGCTGCTTTTGAAAATCCAGCCCTAAGATAAGATCACTACATAAGTCCTTGAGCACCGAAAGCCGGGTGGAGGGATACCTGTGACCATTAAGTGTTATTTCAACCATACAAAAGCCAGAAATTCTGGTATTAAGTGATGACTGAGCCATCGCAATTGCCTGGTCCGATGGGAAAACATGTAGCTTTAACTCTGCAACAATCTGCTCCCTAATGAAACTATCAGTGCTACCTGAGTCAATTAAGGCATCTAAAGTATGTCCATTAATTGATGCTTTTGTAGCTGCATGGAATAGGTTCTGAGGACAAGCAGCTGTAATTGGTGTCGTTGCACAAAGACTGAAACTCTAGGTGTGTTTCTTCGAGAGAAAACCCGAGAGGAAGCACGATAGATTTTAGCCGGAACATCTTGATAGGCCCTTACCGGGGCAGTTCGGTAGGACTTAGCTTGATAAGCCCTCGTAGAGGCTCTTGATAGGCAAACCTTTGCAAAATGACCCTTTTTGTTGCAATGACTGCAAAACGCATTGCGAGCAGGGCAGAATTTCCGAGGGTGAAACTCATCACCACAAAAGAAGCATTTCTTAGATTGCCAAGAGGCTGCCACAGTGGGGTCATCATCCTCTTCATCAGTGAAGTCATCAGATTGATCGTCAGGGATAAAGTCCTCCCGAATAGAGTTCACCTGTGGCCTCTTAAATTGCCTGACTGTAGTTAAGGCAGCAGACCGAGGTCTGGGCACTGTATAAAGGTCTGCATTTCTTTTTGCCAGATCTAGAGAGCAAGCCATATCATAAGCTCTCTGAAGCTCAAGTGTCTTACTTTCCAGTAGACGCTGGCGTATAAATGGGGAGGCAAGCCCGCAGATGAAAGCATCACGGATCATTTCTTCACGGTACAGCTCAGCTGAGGCCGCCTGAAAGTTACAGTCCATACTAAGTCTGCGAAGCTCTTGGAGGAATTTATCAATGGATTCCTCCGGCCCTTGTTGGGCTGTAGCTAGTAGATGTCTGGCATAGACCTCATTCGGTGTCTTAGTATATAGTCTTTTAAGCGTCCGAATTGCCTCCTCGTAACTGCCCCATTCCTCAACATACTGAAATACATTCGGAGTGACACAGTTGATGAGTATCCGCAACTTTGTGTCATCATCAGCCTTGCAATATTCGAGAAAATTGTCAAACGTGCGATACCAGTGTTTCCACACCTTACCGGCTGCTGGGGTGTTTGGGTCCAAGTCAAGACGCGATGGTTTAAGGATGTTTTCCATGATGGGTGATTCCCTGGATCCTTAGTTCCGAGTTCGTCCAAAAAGTTTGAGTGCGAAGTTTTTCAAAGTTGATTAAATTGTCGTAAGAATGAGCCTTACGCGTGGTGAACTTAAAGTAAGCTTTAATCAACTAAAAAGGTGCTACATACAAAAGAGGTCTTACTCTATGCCTCTCCAGGATCCAACTGCTCAGTCCAGTATTTATCCTGGACTAATCACAGGAAGTGATGCAATAAAGTTCGAGTCACAGGAAGCTGTATTGTGTTACCACAGAAAGATTAACTGTAATCATCTGGCAGTGTTCTCTGACTATATATGCTGTGCCTATATGCATCTCTTCACTTCACCTGACGAAGGAGCAGCGCTCCGAAAGCTTGTGATTTCAAATAAAGCTGTTGGACTATAACCTGGTGTTGTGCAACTTCTCACATTTGTCCAATTATATAGGGCCTTGGTGAGACCGCACCTGGAGTTCTGTGTACAATTTTGGTCTCCTTACCTAAGGAAGGATATACTTGCCATAGAGGGAGTGCAACGAAGGTTCACGAGATTGATTCCTGGGATGGCGGGACTGTCGTATGAGAAGAGATTGAGTAAACTAGGCCTGTATTCTCTTGAATTCAGAAGAATGAGAGGGGATCTCATTGAAGCATACAAAATTATTACAGGGCTTGATAGGGTGGATGCTGCGAGAATGTTTCCCTTGGCTGGGGAGTCTAGAACCAAGGGCAACAGCCTCAGGATAAAGGATAGGCCATTCAGGACTGAGATGAGAAGAAATTGCTTCACACAGAGGGTGGTGAATCTTTGGAATTCTCTACCCCAGAGGGCTGTGGAGGCTCAGTCATTAGGTATATTCAAAACAGAAGCCAATAGATTTCTGACTAGTAAGGGCATCAAGGGATATGGCGATAGGGCCGGTGAATGGAGTTCAGGCAGAAGATCAGCCATGATCTCATTGAATGGCGGAGCAGGCTCGAAGGGCTGAATGGCCTACTCCTGCTCCTATTTCTTATGTTCTTATGTTCTAAGACTCCTCAGAGGAAGCTGCAACCTCTGAGGGTGCACTGTCAGCAGAATTGAGCGCACCCAGCACCAGCGCAGAGACGCACACCTCGGTGGGACCTTCGAGACATAGAGTAGTGTTGTCACCTGGTGTATCACAGCTCACAATTGAGCATCAGCAGATGGTGGAGACAGCAACAGCACTGGAGAGTCCTCATCAGAGGCCTGTAGGGTGCTCCTAGCTCTGCTCAGCTGCATGTGGACCCTGTGCCTCTGGGGCCATCCAGAAAGAGAGCGGTGTTGGAACTCCAGAACAAGTGCAGGAGTCTCTGACAGGGTTTGCATCCACGGTAACTGCGAGTGTGCAGAGAATGGAGGAGTCCATCTCAAACATGAGTAATGCCGTGGTGGACGCAATGGCGAATGTAGGTGCCACCATGGAAAGGATGGCAACCTCCATGGAGGACATAAGTCGCCAGACGCAAATGGGCATGGTGACTCTTCTAAATAGATGGTCTGCTATGGAGGATAGATGGCCATCTATTGAGGAGAGACACCAGAGGTACATGGACGTCCCCGTTATGAGGACTGTCAGTACAGAGATGGGTCCTCATGGCCCCACTGATGTGCAGCAAGGTGCTCTCCAGCCACTTGTTAGCAGTGAAGTGCGGGTGACCCATGAGAGGGATGTTGGTGGTCGACAACAAGAAGTGTGGGCTCCTCTCCAAGCGCTCACACTCCCATGCCACTGCAGAGCCCTCGGTCAGAGCCCCAGATTCCTCACCCAACTGAGATGGCCGTCTCAGCCCCTGCACAGCCTGCAGGAGGAGCAGACTGTTGCCGAGCTCTCCCAGGCTCCCAAACCCAGAGGACGCCCACTAAAGGCATCGAAGCAGCAGCAGCATGAAAGTGAGCAAGGTACCTCAACATCTACTGAAGCCACAGGGGAAGCACCACGTAGAAGCATGCGTAAGAGAAAGTTAACACACAAATAGTCACAAGGGCAGTCACTTGGGTGTTTTGATCTAATACAAAGTAAAGAATGTCCTCGTTATTTCAATTGTAATAAAGAAATGTGATGGCAAAGATTCAAAGAGTTGGCCTATGTGTACCCAGAAATGGAAGTGTCACAGTGAGGGGTGAGGGCGTCTTTCATCTATAATGATGGTGCTCAGAGTGATAGGAAGCCATAGTTTATTGTACAGATGCTGTATGGTGTGTTAAGAAGGTTGGCCAGACACTCATTTCCATGTGGCAGCCACATGTGTTTGCTTCGTAAAGTTACGCGAATCTGGCATGGATTAGTGCATCCGTTGCCTCACGGCCAGCAATGTGCTCGCATGCTGGTGGAACTGCCACATCTGCCTCTGGAAGGTCTTCCTCCTCTGAGGAGGAGGCTGTGCGCTGAGCCACTTGATCCTCTGGCAGCGGTAAGCCACGCTGCTGTGCGATGTTGTGCGATGGTTCTCGAGACCCTGGCTGGTGAGTTCTGTAGGGCTCCACCAGATCTGTTGAGGCATCTGAATTGCATTTTGAGCAAGCCAATGGTTTGCTCTATGATGCTTCTGGTGGAAATATGGCTCACATTGTAGCGTTCCTCAGCTTCGTTTGATGGCCTCCTCATCGGTGTCATTAGCCATGTCTTCAGGGGATAGCCCTTGTCTCCAAGTAGCCATCCAGACAGTTGGGTTGATGGATTGAAGAGCTGAGGCACTGTAGACTGCCGCAGGATGAACATGTCATGGCAACTGCCAGGGTACTTGGCGCAAACATGCATAATGTTCTTCCTGTGGTTACACACCAGCTAGACGTTAAGGGAGTGGAAGCCCTTGCGGTTGATGACATGAATCTGTCATTCATGACTTAGGAAATAATACTGAGTGGCCTGTGGGTGGCGCTGTCCAGGGAGAGTATAAATACTCGGGCATGGGCCCAGCTTGCGCAGGACATTCTTAACCGGAACTAGTGAAGGACGCAACTAGATCTCCATGTTGTAAAACAGTTGATTAAAGCTTTGTTTAACACTGAGACCAAGTGCCTAGTAGTTTTCTTACGTCAATTTAATCAACTGGACCTGCTCCATGCTCTGAGTGGTTTTGGGAACAGACGGCTACGACTCAAACGGTAGAAGGGAACCAGACGTAGTAATCAATCCATCATGGAGAAACTACTCCGACCCGCTCGTCTTGACCTGGACCCGAATTCACCTACAACTGCTAAGGTATGGAAACACTGGTATCGTACCTTCAGCAACTTCCTCAGGGTGTGTGGTGAGAATGTTCCTGATAAGTTAGAGATACTTGCCAATTATGTATCCCCTTATGTGTTTGACTATATCTAAGACTGTATAGACTATGACTTCCACTATCCGAATACTACAGTAACTATATGTTAAGGCCCCAAACGAAATTTTTGCTCGGCATCTACTGGCCACAACTCGACAACACCCCGGGGTATCACTTGACGAATTCCTTCAAAAGCTTTGCAGGCTCAGCAAAGATTGTAATCTCAAGGCTGTCTCAGCTGAGCAGTACCAGGAGGAGTTAATTCGTGATTCTTTTATTAATGGAATTGCTTCTCCCTTCATACGCCAGCGTCTGTTGGAGAATAAAACCCTCGAGTTACAAGCTGCCTATGACCAGGCATATTCTCTGGACTTGGCAAAAAAAAATGCAGATGCCTATCTTTTACCATGTGCACGGACTGCTGCTATCACTTTTAGTGACTCCTCCGATAAGCCTCAGGCGGAAGCCCTCACTGATGACTCCATCCTAGATGATGACGACCCTACTCTAGCGGCATCTTGGTAATCTAAAAGGAAGTGTTTCTTCTGTGGAGGTGCATTTCACTATAGGAAATTTTGTCCTGCTCGTAATGCAATCTGCAATCATTGCAGTAAGAAAGGCCACTTCTCAAAAGTATGTCAGTCAAGAGCCTCTTCTAGGGTTACAGCTGCTATCTATAAAACTGCTCCCCCCACACCCCCCGAGAGCCACTACTAATGTTACAGCTGTCATCTATAATACTGCTCCTCCCCCAAGAGCCACTACTAATGTTACAGCTGTCAAGGATAAAACTGCCCCTCCTCCTATCACAGCTGTTTTTTCCCCAAAGCCTGTCCCATGCAGCCATGAAGGTTTCGGTAAATGGACACATTTTGAGTGCATTAATCGACTCATGCAGCTCTGACAGCTTCATCCGTGAGCAGGCTGGCAGTAAGTTAAAACTGCGTATTTACCCCTCGGACAGGGAAATTGCAATGGCTCTGACGACACTGACCACCAACTCTTCCGGCTTTTGTCTTGTCGACCTTATTCTCAATGGCCGCACTTATTTCTCTACCCGGCTCGGGGTGCTCAAAAACCTATGCAGTGATGTGCTCCTGGGACAGGATTTCCAGAAACAACACAAAAGACTCACTTTCGAGTTTGGAGGATCAAAGCCGAGCTTACTATTTCCAAAGTACTGTTTTGTGCACTTTCGGCGGCTTCGCTCGACGAGCCCTCCTTGTTTGCCAATCTTTCCCCCCGATGTAAGCCCATAGCCACTAAATCACGACGTTTGAACCAAGATGACCTATCCTTTATCGAGGCAGAGATCTCTCGCCTTCTAGCTGATGGTATCATTGAGCCATGTTCATCTTCCTGGCGGGCTCAAGTCGTCGTTGTTAAAAATCCTCTGAAGCAACACAAGAAACGTCTTTGCATCGATTACTCGCAAACTATTAACCAGTATACCGACCTGGATGCCTACCCACTACCACGCATCGATGACATGGTCAATAACCTTGCTAACTACAAGGTATTTTCAACTTTTGACTTAAAGAGCGCATACCATCAAGTACCGTTAAAGGACTCTGACAGAAAGCATACAGCCTTTGAGGCCAATGGTCAGCTTTACCAGTTTTGTCGCCTTCCATTCGCGGTCACCAATGGGGTGGCCGTCTTTCAATGGGCAATGGATAGCCTAGTCAAACAGCAGAACTTAACGGACACTTTTCCATATCTGGATAATATCACCATTGCTGGTCATGACCAGAAGGAGCATGATGCCAACCTCCAGAAATTTCTCGACATTCTCCGTCGTCGCAACTTAACCTTAAATGAGTCCAAATCTGTGAAATCAGTACCATCAGTCAACATCCTTGGCTACTGGGTGGGCAATGGTGTCATCAAACCGGATCCGGAGTGACTTCGTCCGCTTCAGGAGCTCCCTCCTCCTACGAATCTCAGCTCTCTTCGTCGGGCCCTCGGCATGTTCGCCTATTATGCGAAGTGGAAACCTCACTTTTCCGACTAGATCCAGCCCCTGCTTCACGCGAAGTCATTTCCGTTGGAGGCGAGGGCTATTTCAGCTTTCGACCTCCTCAAGCAACAACTGGAAAAAGCCGTGCTTCATTCCATCGATGAAAATCTCCCTTTCGTGGTCGAGTGCGATGCATCGGAGGTGGCGATCTCGGCTACCTTGAATCAAGGCGGTCGACCCGTTGCATTTCTGTCTAGAACTTTGCAGGGTAGCGAGCTCCATTATCCTCCTGTCGAGAAGGAGGCTACGGCTATCATCGAAGCAGTACGTAAATGGAGTCATTTTCTCGCTCGTCGCCATTTCACGCTCATAACCGATCAGCGCTCTGTGGCCTTTATGCTGGATAACCGGAAACGCACTAAAATCAAGAATAACAAAATACAGCTCAGGAGGATGGAATTGGCCGCCTTTTGCTACACCATACAGTATCGACCCGGCAAGGAGAATGTGGCCCCGGATACCCTCACGCGTGCATTCTGCTCTTCCATGTCAACTTCGACTCTTGCAGATCTTCATACTGACTTATGACATCCTGGCGTTACCCGTATGTTGCACTTTGTGCGATCTAAAAATCTCCCATTTTCTGCGGAAGACGTGAAAAGAACATGCTCCACTTGTAGAATTTGCGCGGAATTAAAACCGCAATTCTTCCGTCCGTCGGATGGCTCGCTCATACACGCTACACAGCCTATGCAGCGACTCAGCATTGACTTTAAAGGGCCATTGCCTTCCTCAACGCGAAACACCTACTTGCTGGTGGACGAATATTCACGCTTTCCCATTGCTTTCCCCTGTCCCAATATGCTTACTTCCACAGTGATCAAATGCCTCGATCAGGTCTTTTCCCTTTGCGGTACGGCCAATTTCATCCACTCTGATCGGGGTCCCTCCTTCATGTCAAGCGAACTCAAAAGTTATCTTTCCCAACGGGGAATCGCCACAAGTAAAACGACACCGTATCATCCAATTGGAAACGGATAGGTTGAGAGATACAACGCTATCATTTGGAACGCTGTTCGTCTTGCACTGAGGTCACACAATCTACCAGACCAGCAGTGGGAAACTATGCTCCCTGACGTGTTGCATTCCATCAGGTCTCTTCTTTCTACATCCACCAATGTTACTCCTCACGAACGATTCTTCAGGTTCCAGCGTCGCTCCACTCATGGGACGTCCCTATCATCATGGTTGGCAGCTCCTGGCTCCGTGCTGCTCCGAAGATTCGTCCGATCCTCCAAGAGTGATCCCCTGGTCGACGAGGTGGAACTAACGGATGTCAATCCTACATACGCGTACGTGTGGTACCCTGATGGCCGGGAGTCCACAGTTTCACTTCGGGATCTGGCTCCCTGCCCAACCGGTCCCACGGACCCAATTGATAGAGAGATCCGTATTAACGACGCCGATACTCCGCGCTCCTCCGAGGATGACGCCCTACCCGGGACATCAAGGGATCTGCCAGCTACTCCGCTGGATCAACCCGGGGAACAGAGCGCTCCCCGCGGGATGGCCACCCGAATCACCGGATGAAGCCAGCTCTGCGCCGGTGGGGACCCGCACCCGGAGCCACGATCTCCCCAGTTCCCCTCAGGGCGATCGAGGCGACACAGGCTCTGCCAGCCCACCGGTACGAACCAAGCGACCTCGGGACCAAGACACGGTCCGAGGAGACGTGCCTTCCAGCCACAAACGGAGATCCAAACGACTGCGGCTATTCGTAGTCCGATTAATCCGATAAAAGGAAGTCGCCGGACTTCCAATCCTTCAGGCGGGAAGAATGACATGAATCTGTCATTCATGACTTATGAAATAATACTGAGTGGCCTGCGGGTGGCGCTGTCCAAGGAGAGTATAAATACTTGGGCATGGGCCCAGCTTGCGCGGGTCATTCTTAACCGGAACTAGTGAAGCACACAACTAGACCTCTATGTTGTAAAACAGTTGATTAAAGCTTTGTTTAACGCTTAGACCAAGTGCCCAGTAGTTTTCTTATGTCAGTTGACAAATACAGTTGGGTTGTGATGGGGTGCCCTAATGGCCACCTGTGTGCAGTCTACCATGCCCTGCACCCTTGGGAAGCCTGCCATATTTGCAAAGCCAACCGCACGCGCGGTTACACTTGCTTCATCCGTGGAGAAGTGGATGTAATTGTGGGCCTTTGCAAAGGGGGCATCAGTAACCTGCGTGATGCAAGTGTGTGCGGCTGACTGCAGATGCCGCTGATGTCTGCTGAAGATCCCTGGAAGGACCCTGAAGCAAAAAAGTTGACAGCCACTGGTAAGGAGTGTCCACCCGCTCCTCTGGGCTCCAGGTGTTAGTGCAGCATTGCGCAGCTGTCAGCGACTACCTCTCGCGAAAGTCTCAGCCTCCTTTGGCACTGCTGCTCAGTCATGTTGAGGAAGCTCATCCTCTGCCTATAAACCCTGTGTTGGGGGTATCTCCTGCGGCGAGGTGCAGCCCTGCGCTGATGCCCTCTGCCCTGTGCAGCATCAGGTGGGTGAGGAGGAGGTTGGCGCTCCTGTTGTTGCTGCTGCTGTTGTGCCTGGTTCTGCTGCTGCCACGGCTGCTCTTCCTCCGATTCTGAGGACCAGGATGAGAGGGTATAAATGGTTCCCATTCCGCTGGTATATATCTCAGTTGAGGAAGAGATGTTATAAGCGCTCAGTCAAAGTGGGGAGAGGGTTTTCCAAGGAGGTCACAGTGCATGTGGATCTCAGCTTAAACACTCACGAGCTCAATAGACCTGCAAAATGTGTTCCAGAACCTCAAAAAACAAAGTTCTGTCATCTGAAAGTCAGCCATGTTACAGGTCCGCTTTTATGCTGCAGGAGCAGCTGTCAATAATTCAGATCCTTGCTGAACCCGGCACAATCAGCCGGCGTGTTTGTCGCACGACGGGCAACACGCTGAAAACGTTGCAAAATGGGAAGAGCCAGTTAAAAAGGGATTATCTAGGTTGTTAACAAGCTGTGAACTGCCTTAAGTGCCTCTCCCGCTGCTCGGTGTCGGGTCTGATCGGGACTCGCAGACCCGACACTTTGCAAAGTAGCGTGGAGGCGGGATGGCGGCGGGTTCACACCCCGCCGTCAATCATTTAGATTTTAACTCACGACCCGCCTCCAAACCCGCCCTCTGAGCGCCGGCCAAACCGCGGCCAGAGTGTCTGCGCTGCAGATTTAAAGGGGTTTAGTAGGACTGCATTGTCCAGAAAATACCCATTTATTCCATCTGTTTATGAGCAATTTGCCCTCATGAAGAAGTATTTGGCAGACTTTCATTTCGTTTGAGGATAGAGAAAATCCACAAGATCAGTTAACATCACAATTGATAAAATTATGTATTGCCACAATTCACAAGCAAAAGCAAATCTCAAGACATTTTTATAAAGGTCCTGGCCCTTTAAATGAAGGCCCCTTGCTGGATTCACTCATTTCTATTAACATATGAAAACGCTGATAATACCAAACCATGCAAAGTGTTCCTATTTGGACCCTTTAACTATCCACTCAGCCTAATCCATACTGGGGAAAAAAGCAGCAACAAGGAGATTTAATAATGAGTTAGCAAAATGGATCAAGAGTGAGACAGGATGGGTTATAGCATTGAATGTTTTCAACATATACTTGGAAATCATTTCAAGGCAGTGTGAGGCTTAGAAGTTGAGTTCAATGGGAATTTGATAAATAGCCTCGGGGACACAAGTGGCCCAGCTCTGATTGTACACACAAAAGAAAAACCACAAGAGATACTTCAGCAGTAAATCAGTCATTGGAGCTTGGATTGAAAATAAATTCTAACCATAGAGTCAATGGTGATCAGGAAGGAAGAGAATATACAAAAAAAGTAACCTTAGACTCAACAATATAGAAAGACAGCATCTAGAAAACATTGTTATAAGACTACCCCAGTAAACATTAGATGGCCAAAGTAACACATTTAAACAGAGGATAGAAATTGCATTAACTCGAACTTTCACTGCAAACTATAAATTCAAGCCAGTGCTTATGAAATATAATTTATGGTAAACAACATTGTAGAGATGTGAAAATTAGACTTTGAACAACTCGGGCTGAGTTATGGTGCTGCAGATGTATGCTGAACACTAGTTGTACAAGAAGAATAACTAATGAGAGGGTCCTTGACAAGTAACAAGGCTGAAACATGGTGTACTGTGGGCAATGACAAGGCAAGGGTGGTGGAGTTGTTACTGTCTGGAAAAGTTGGCAGTGATTCATCAAGGTCCAGGCAAAGAAGAACATGGGTTGATAAAATTACATCGAGTGTACAGCTCAGAAACAGGCCATTCGGCCCATCGTGTCCATGTCGGTGTTTATGCTCCACACGAGCCTCCTCCCACCCCTCTTCATCTCACCCCATCAACATATCCTTCTATTCCTTTCTCCCTCATGTGCTTATCTAGATTCCCCTTAAATGCATCTATGCTAGTCGCCTCAACTACTCTCTGGGTAAAGATTTTTCTGCTTAATTGCCTATAGAAACATAGAAACATAGAAAATAGGTACAGGAGTAGACCATTCGGTCCTTCGAGCCTGCACCGCCATTCAATGCGTTCATGGCTGAACATGCTACCTCAGTACCCCATTCCTGCTTTCTCGCCATACCCCTTGATCCCCCTAGTTGTGAGTGTTATATCTAACTCCCTTTTGAATATATTTAGCGAACTGGCCTCAACAACCTTCTGTGGAAGAGCATTCCATAGATTCACCACTCTCTGGGTGAAGAAGTTCCTCCTCAGCTCAGTCTTAAATGGCTTCCCCTTAATCCTTAGACTGTGACCCCTGGTTCTAGTTTTCCCCAACATTGGGAACATTCTGCCCGCATCTAATTTGTCTAAACCAGTCAGGATTTTAAATGTCTCTATAAGATCCCCCCTCATTCTTCTGAACTCCAGAGGATACAAGTTCAGTTGACCCAATCTTTCTTGATATGTCAGTCCGGCCATCCCAGGAATCAATCTAGTGAACCTTCGCTGCACTCCCTCAATAGCAAGAATGTCCTTCCTTAAGTTAGGAGACCAAAACTGCGCACAATACTCCAGGTGTGGCCTCACCAAGGCCCTGTACAACTGCAGCATCACCTCCCTACTCCTGTACTCAAATCCCCTTACTATTGGAGTTATTATCTTATATTTATGGCCCCTAGTCCTGGTCTCCCCCACAAGTGGAAACATCTTCTCTACGTCCACCCTATCAAACCCTTTCATAATCTTAAAGACCTCTATCAGGTCGCCCCTCAAATCTTCTATTTTCTGGAGAAAAGAGCCCCAGCCTGTTCAATCTTTCCCAATAGGTATAGCCTCTCAGTTCTGATATCATCCTAGTAAATCTTTCTTTCACCTTCTCCAGTGCCTCTATATCCTTTTTATGATATGGGGAGCAGAACTGTTGACAGTGCTCCAAGTGTGGTCTAAGCAAGGTTCTGTACAAGTTGATGTACTGGCAGGAATAGCTTATGGGGCTGGTACAATCCTCTTGCACAGAGACTGGAACGTATGGGAGTGCAGTGGTCATCAACCTCCAATGGTAGAGAAGGCACAAAGAGAGAGTTGCCACTCTACAGTGAAGAGCCATTTTAAGGGATGGAAAATTGTGGGAATGGTGTCTGCAATTTTCCGAAATGCTCAAACAGCGGTCAAGGGTCCCTACTGGTAGAGGGCACTTAGAAAATCAGGCCCTGCAACTGACCGCACAATATCTACGTGTCAAACCAGTTCCATTCCAATCCTGTACCTGTACCCAACCCTAACCCCAAAACATTGACAATAATACAATAGGCTCGATCTTGCCAGGCCCGAGGAGGCGGGATTGGAGGCGTGTGAGGTGGTAAAATCGCAAAAAATGGCGGGCGGGCCCGATCCCGCCTCCATCCCGCCTCCGAGCAATTTTCCCAAATGCGTGTTTTCTGACCCCGTTTCCATCCCGCCTCCAAGAGGCGGGATAGGCCCTTAAGGCCCTTAACAACCACTTAATTGCCTCTATAATCCCATTTTGAGGGGCCTTTCTGATTTTCCCACTTTTCCCACGTGGTTCACGTCTCCTCTGAAACACACCAGTGAATCCTGGCGGTCTCACAAGTGGATTGCTTACTAACAGCTGCAGCTCCACCATTAAAAAGGAGTTTTCATCAATGATCATTTGCAGGTGGCAGAACTTTGTTGTCTCAGGTCTGGGGGAACTTTTAGCAGGCATACCCATTGTTGTGGAAGTTTGGAGCCTGATACCCATCTCCAGTGTGACCTCCTGGGAAACCCCTCTCCCCACCTTGACTGAGCGCTTCCTCAACTGAGGTATATACCAGAAGCATGGGAACCATTTATTTCCTTTCCTCCTGGACATCAGATTCGGACGAAGACCAGCTGCAGCAGCAGCAGAACCCTGAACAACAGCAGCACCAACAGCAGCAGCAACAACAGGAGCGCCAGGCTGCTGCTCACCCACCTGAAGATGCACAGGCCAGAAGGCGCCAGTGCGTGACCACATTGCTGCCCGGGATGCAAGGGACACACTCATCTTGGCCAGATTTGCTTAGCCTGCACAATCAAACAATTTTGCCTCGCACCTTCTCATCAGACCATCGACAATGGCCAAGAACCTGCGGATTCCTATCACTCTGACCACCATACTGACAATTGCAAGTCGCCCTAAGCCCTCAATGTGGAAGTCCCATTAGCGAAATGACACATGCCACAACTGCAACAGTTTGCCATCAGAATTTTTTATGACAATAAGCAACTGATGGCTTTTCA
Source organism: Squalus acanthias (assembly GCA_030390025.1). Taxonomy (NCBI): domain Eukaryota; kingdom Metazoa; phylum Chordata; class Chondrichthyes; order Squaliformes; family Squalidae; genus Squalus; species Squalus acanthias. The sequence goes on along the minus strand of CM059442.1, from coordinate 11,910,853 downwards.
AAATTAAACACAACATTACACCCAAGTGACTACGGTAGCCAGCCTTACCATGGAGGTAGCCAGCCTTACCAAGGAGGTTGCCATCCTTTCCGTGGTGATGCGTTCATGCGCCAACGCCCCCACAAAGGTTCTGCTCATGTTAGCGATGGACTCCTCCATTCGCTCCACACTCGCAGCGACCCTGGAGACAAAACCTGCCAGAGACTCCTGCACCTGTTCCTGGAGTTCCAGCACCGCTCTCCTTCTGGATGGTCCCGGAGGCACAGGGTCGACATTCAGCTGAGCCGAGCTGGCAGAGTCCTGCGCCCTCCGACGAGGACACTCCACTGCTGTCCCTGTCTCCACCATCTGCTGATGCTCACTTGTGAGCTGTGATACACCAGGTGACAACTCTACTCTATGTCCCGAAGGTCCCACCGAGGTGTGAGTGTCTGCGCTGGTGCAGGGTGCGCTTAATTCTGCTGACGGAGCGCCCTCAGAGGTTGCAGCTTCCTCTGAGGAGTCTGGAAGCTCAGGCTCTTCCACCTGGACAGTGGGTCGGGGGCTTTCGATGGTCCTATGGGGGAGTAAAGGAAAGAGTTAGAGATGTGAGGTAAAGGTTGCATGCACATTGAATTGTGCAGATGATCATAAGTCAATCTGTTAGAGCATCAGAATCATTATCAGTGACTAATGCAATGTCAATGAGAGAGATGCCAAACTATTCTGTCACCAGCTTGCTGTGATGCACCCGTCTGTCCGTCCCCCACTTGGAAATCCTCCTCGATCCCGGCAATTTCCAGGGCCGCCTCCTCCGAGGTGGTGAGCTGGGCTACTGAGGGTGGCCCTCCTCCTGTCCTCGCTCTTTCCCTCTTATTGTGGGCTCTCTTTTCCTGCAATGAGGGACACAAGTGGAGTTTGAGTGAGAATGAAGGAGTGAGTGTAGAGAATCCATAGCATAGATGCTTAGAAGGAGACAAAGGGCCCTCCCTGTGTGTTCTAAGTTGTTGTCATTGCGTCACAGTGATAGGGCGTGTGAGGGCTGCATGGTCGAATAGTTAAGTGAATGTGACCATAGAGAGAGAGGGAATGGGTAAGGGTGCAGGGATGTCAGTGTCAAGTGGGATGTGGAGGAAGAGGTTGGCAAAGCTGAGTGCTGGTGAGGAGAGGCGATGGGGATCAGATTGAGAGTGATGAGAAAGTCATACTCACTTTTCCTGTGCGGAGAAGGTCATGAAACCTCTTCCTGCACTGCAGCCAGATTCTGCGGCATATAGAGATGGCATTGACCTCCTGGGCCACTTGCAGCCACACAGCTTTAGTCTGTTGTGGTGGCTTTTTTCTCCCTGAGGAAGGGAAGAGCACCTCCTTATTAGATCTTGCTCCCTGCACCAGAGCTTGGAGGGAGGGCTCATCAAAGCGAGGTGCACACTTTTGCTTGCTGGTGGACATGGTCGGTAAATGAAGTCCTTCATACAATTTCCAAAGTGTTTCCAGTCTCCAGAAGAAGCAAGGCTGCTTGCAGGCCTTAAATCCAGCAGCACTGATGACGTCATCGGAGGCGACTTTCAGGATGGAAAGACTCATTGGGCCAGGGGTTCCCACACGCTAGAAATCAATTGCCCAATTAGGGGAAAATCGCACTTTTTTCCCACTTCACATCGGAGTCGGGGTCCTGACACGAAAACCACCTGACACGCCCCCAGCCCGACCCCAATGGCAAAATCCAGCCCAATGACTCAACCTTGTTGTCTCATCTGTGGCTCAGTGGGCAGCACTCTCAGCTGAGTCAAAAGGTTGTGGGTTCAAGTCCCACTCCAGAGACTTGAGCGTATAATCTAGACTGACACTCCCAGTGCAGTACTGAGAGAGTGCTGCACTGTCAGAGATGCTGCCTTTCAGATGAATCATTAAGCCCAGGCCCCATCTGCCCCCTCAGGTGGATGTAAAAGATCAATAATAATATTTTGATGAAGAGCAGGAAAGTTCTTCCCAGTGTCCTGACCAATACTTATCCATCAAACAACATCGCTAAAGCAGATTATGTGGTCATTTATCACATTGCTGTTTGTGGGATCTTGCTGTGCAGAAATTGGCTGCTGTGTTTCCCTACATTACAACAGTGACTACACTTCAAAAGTATGTCATTGGCTTAAAGCACTATGGGACGTCCGGAAGTTTTGAAAAGCGTTATAGAAATGCTAGTTTGTTCCTTTGTTTTAGGTGACATTGGGCGGGATTTTCCGACCCCCACGGGTGTGTACGAGCTGTGTACGCGCCCGTAGGGGCCTCGCAAGTGCCGGTTTCAGGCAGGCGAAGCGTATGCGCTGAAACCCAGCACTTGTGATCTGTCAAGAATTCTCTTGACCGATCGGACGCCTGCCCTGGAGAAGGGCCTCTGCGGGGGGAGAGTTCCGCTTTCTGCACAACCTCCGCCCGCTGAAAACCCTTAGAAATCTTACACCTGGTAAAAGCACGTGTAAGGCCTGCTTTTACCAGCATAAGAGTTTAAAAAATAACAATTTTTCACTCATTTATAATTTTTAAATATTTTTTAAAAGGTAAGTTTATTTATAGCCCCGTAAAAAACTTTAATTATTTTTTTCAAAAAAATAAAAAAAAAATATTTAATTTAATGTAATTTTAACTAATTTTAAATAGGTGATGATTTTTAAAATTTATTTAATGTTTAACTGTGTTTTTTGAGTGATCCTCATTCATACTTTTGACAGATCTATACGGAGAGACCTGTCAAAAGTGTGAAGGGGGATTCCCTTCTTTGATTGGTTCCCCATGGCCCATGTGATCCCAGGGATGCTTGTGAACCGCCTGCACCCCTGGGATCCCTGGGCCTCTGCGCATTTCGAAGAGGAGAGTCCCAGGATCGGAAGTCTCGGGACCTACGGAGCCAGCAGGTAAGTGCGTAGATTTTTTCCGATCGGAGGCATCCGCCCGCAGGAAGCCTTCGATCAGAAATTCAGGGCCATTATTTCCAACTGAGGATGAGGCTGTTCCCTTGTAACTGTACAATAAGAACACATGCACAGTTAACTGGTTTAATCTCATTCTGAAAGGACCTCATTACCAGTCCAGGGATTAAATCACTTTAAGATGTGGTTGTTTATACGCTAATATATAAAAGCAGTAAACAGCAGTTCAGACATCCCCAGGAATGAATACGATAGCAAAATACTGCGGATGAATGAATAGGTGTGACAAAATACCAAGTCCACTGCCCAAATCTGGACATCTGTGGGGATAAAATGCTTCTGGCCCGGTGTCCTGGCCAATATTTCCCCCTCAACCAACATCACAAAAACAGATTCTGGTCATTTTCATATTGCTGTTTGTGGGAGTTTGTGGCAAATTGGCTGCCGCGTTTCCCACATTACAACAGTGACTACACTTCAAAAGTGCTTTGTTGGCTGTAAAGCGCTTTGAGACATCCGGTGGTCATGAAAGGCGCTATAGAAATGCAAGTCTTTCTTTTTCTTACTAATCTGCCAAAGCAAAAAGTAAATGTGTGTACAATCATTAAAACTACAGGGTAGTGTGTTGACAATTTGAACTGTTTTCTATTTACTATGCCAAGGCTTTGTCCGTGTAAGTTTCACTTAAGTTAAAATTAATTGGAAGGTGCTAGTGTTCACAAGGGGAAATAACAACAACAGCATCTTGCATTTATATAGCAGCTTTAATGTAGTAAAACGTCCCTAGGTGCTTCACAGGAACATTACCAAACTTGAGCCTGGGTGCACTGAATAGAGAAAACCCAGGAGGGAAGGAACACCACCCGTGAGGGGTCCACCCAACTTTCTGTCCATTCATTTAAGCAGGGTGTCAGCTCCTCACGCCCGACAGTCTTGTATTCGTTTCGACCAGGCGATCTAGGGCAGCCAGAGTGTAGGGCCAGGAAAATCTACCCCATCATCTTTGTCTTGTACAGTTGGCCTTAGCTCAGTGGTGGCACTCTGGCCTCTGAGTTAGAAGGTCGTGGGTTCAAGCCCCACTCCAGAGACTTGAAGATCTTTGGCTTTCAGTCAGAAATGTTGCCTTTGACGTGGGCAGCTTGGTCGAGTTATCTGCAAAACCGAGAAGTAAGCAAAAGAAAAAAAAGAAAGAACTTGCATTTATACTGTCGGAGGGGCCGTCTTTCGGATGAGACGTTAAACCGAGACCCCGTCTGCTCTCAGGTGGATGTAAAAGGTCCCATGGCACTATTTCGAAGAAGAGCAGGGGAGTTCTCCCCGGTGTCCTGGCCAATATTTATCCCTCAACCAACATCACTAAAAAACACTGTCACCTTGGAGTCAGAAGGTCGTGGGTTCAAGACCCACTCCTGGGACCCGAGTACAAACTCTCGGCTGACGCTCCAGAGCACTACTGAGGGAGTGCTGCACTGTCCATGGTCTTTCAGATGAGATATTAAACAGATCCACAGATAACACAGAATCCCTATCTCCGAGCTTCCACTTCTTTTTTGGGGTGGAAATCAAGAATCCAGGGAGCAGAGGAGCAGGAAATTGGGATAGAACTGGCTTCCGCTAAGATCAGCCATGATCTCACTGAATGGCGGAACAGGCTTGAGAGGCTGAATGACCTGCTCCTGTTCCTAAATTCCTATGTTCCTATGTTAAGCCTCTCCCTCATTGCAGCGGCAACTTCTGTCGGAAGGGGGGGTGTGCATTTCATCCACCCGTGCACCTTCCCCCATCCCAACATCATTTTTGGGGGCATGTCTGGTGGGATCTTGGGCTCCGCCAGGGATTATGGTAGTATCGGAAGCAGGCAGACATATAGGGCCATATGCAGGGCCCCACTGCGCAGTATTCGAAGGTAATATGAGGCTTCCCATTGAGGGAGAAGCAACAGAGACCATTGGAAGGCTCTCCGTCTTTGGTAAGACCAGCCAGTAGCCTCCTCTGAAATCCTGTCGGGTCCGTGGGCTGAGCAGCCCCTAGGGTAGCCACTACTGGCGCAGGGCCTGATATTGGTCCTCAGGCCTCATTGGTGAGCAGTAGTCGCCTCCTGGGCATCCACAGGCAGTGCGCCGACAAAGACCATTTGAATTTCAGGCCACTCCATCACTGGCAGTTACATTTAGATGTGGAGTAATTGCTTCCTTCACAACATGCTACAGCCTCAAGCTCAGAAAAGCTCATCTTAATACAGGTGCCACAGTTTCCCTTTCCCACAACAGCCTCCCTGTAGCTTCTCTGACTAAACTGACAATTTTCATCAGATTCAGGGGCAGCTCTGTGCTGTGGGCCCTTGCCCCGCAATTATGAATTTAAAAAATGCCCAAACTCATCTCAAACAGAGCAAACTGACAGAAGAAACTTTCGTCCCCATCAGTCCGGGCTGAGTTTGAACCTATGTCCCAGAGATAAAAAGCCAATAACTAATTACGCCATCAGACACTAATTTAAAATTACAGAGTGAATACTGGCACCACTGTGTCAGCCAATGAGTTGGAAGCAGGGCGGGACTTGTGGTTTTTATTACTCATATTCTACAACAAACAGAGTCTATTTATCAGCAAACAGACTCTTTGGGCACGATTTTCCCAATGGAGGCGGGTTGGAGGCGGGTTTCGGTTTGGGTGGGTTCCAAACCCGCCTCCACTGAGAGGTGGGAAAAATTTGCGATTTTCCCCTAATTGGCCAGTTGATTTCAGAGGTGTGGGATCCCCTGGGCCAATTAGTGTTTTGGGACTGAAACTCGCCTCTGCTGACATCACTTATCCAGCTTCATTTAAGGGCTGCTTGCTGCCTTGGCTCATTCCACTGGTTTTTGGTCGATGCTGCACCACCTCCAAGCTGTTATGTCCTTGAAGAATGGCCAGCTCCAAGGCAAGGGCCTCCCCGAGGTTCTCGGATGAGGTGCTGGGTATGCTGGTTGAGGGGGTGAGAGGTAGCAGGAAGGTGCTCTTCCCCTCATCTGGGAGGAAGAGGCCTCCCTAAGAAACCAAGGCTGTGTGGGTCCAGCTGGCAAGGGATATAACCTCCAGATCTGTGTGCAGATTGGGTGATTGATTCTGTTTATTGATGAAATGCCATCCCTGTGGGAATGTATTAAAATTAGGTGATGGCAAACTGTTGGCGTGATGGCATCTGTATTTTCGGCTTCGGCAGCTCCACATTGCGGGCTCCACGACACTTGCGTGGTCAGGTTGGTGGTCAGAGTGAAAGGAGGCCAGAGAGTCATGTCCATTGTCTATCATGGGTTAAGTAGGAGCCAAGCACATGTGCCACCAAGGGCAACCTATGCAAATCTGGCCAGGATGAGTGCATCCCTTGCATCACGGGCAGCCATGTGCTCGTGTGCTGCCGCTGCTGCTGGTAGATACGCCACCGCTCGGTCCTCCTCCTCCCCCTCCTCCTCATCTGAGAGGCTATGAACTGAGCCATTTGCTCATCAGGAAGCTGCAAGCCACGACGCTGTGCCATGTTGTGCAGTGCACAGCAGACCACGACCATTCTGGAGACCCTGGCTGCTGAGTACTGCAGGGCTCCATCTGATCTGTCAAGGCATCGGAATCGCATCTTCAGCAAGCCAATGGTTTGCTCGATGGTGGACCTGGTCGAAATATGGCTTGCGTTGTAGCGCTCCTCAGCCTCGTTAGCTGGCCTCCTGATCAGCGTCATTAGCCACTTCTTCAGGGGTAGCCCTTGTCATCAAGGAGCCATCCATTAAGTTGGTTTGGTGGATTGAAGAGCGGAGGAACACTAGAGTTCCGTAGGATGAACGAGTCATGGCAACTACCACAGAATTTGGCGCAAAATCTCCTTCTTCTGGTTTCACACCAGCTGTACGTTGAGGGAATGGAAGCCCTTGCGGTTGACAAAGATAGCTGGGTTTTGATGGGGTGCCCTAATGGCCACATGTGTGCAATCTATGACACCCTGCACCATTGGCAAGCCTGCCATATTTGCAAAGCCAACTGAACGCGCGGTTACACTTGCTTGATCCCTTGAGAAGTGGATGTAATTGTGCGCCTTTGCAAAAAGGGTATCGGTAACCTGCATGATGCAACTGTGGGCAGCCGACTGGGAGATGCCGCTGATGTCTGCTGATGATCCCTGGAAGGAGCCTGAGGCAAAAAAGTTGAGCACGGTGGTGACTTTGACAGTCACTGGTAAGGGGTGTCCACCCGCTCCTCTGGGCTCCAGGCTTGGATGCAGCAGTGCGCAGATGTCTCCGACAACCTCTCGCGAAAGTCTCAGCCTCCTTTGGCACTGCTGCTCACTCATGTTGAGGTAGCTCCTCCTCTGTCTGTAAACCCTGAGAGGGGGGTATCTCCTGTGGCGACGTGCTTCCATGTGCTGGCGCCTTTGCCCTGTGCACCATCAGGTGGGTGAGCAGGAGGTTGGCGCTCCTGCTGCTGTTGCTGCTGAGCTGTCTGGTTCTGCTGCTGCCATGGCTGCTCCTCATCCGAATCTGAACTCCATGGTGAAAGGAAATAAATGGTTCCCATGCTGCTGGCAGATACCTCCGTTGGGGAAGCACTCAGTCCAAGCGGAGAGATGGTCTTCCAAGGAAGTCTCACAGTTGAGAGATAGAAGCTGCAGCACCTCAGACTTCGGTAGGCCTGCTAAAAGTGCTGAAAGACCTATAGAACAAAAGTTCTGCCACCTGCAACTGCTCCATGATGAAAGCTCCGTTTTAATGGTGGAGCTGCAGCTGTGAGGAGGCCACCCACTTGTCAACCCGCCAGGATTAGCTGGCGTGGTTTAGGAGGGTCCTGCAACACGCGGAAAATGTGGCAAAATAACAAAGTCCTGTCAAAATAGAATTATAGAGGCCCTTAACGACTATTTAAGGGTCTTAACTACCTCTCCCGACTGATGGAGGCGGGACCGAATCGCACCCATCAAACCCGCCTCCAGCAAAATTGCACGGAGGGGGGATGGGGGACAGGTTCCGAACCCGCACTCACTTTTTGCGATTTTGCCAACTGTCACGCCTCCAAACTCGTCTCCTCGGCGCTGGGAAAATTGCCCCCTATTTATCAGCAAACAGATTCTATTACTGCAGAGGGCGCGATTTTCCCAATGGAGGCGGGTTGGAGGCGGGTTTCGGTTTGGGCGTGTTCCAAACCCGCCTCCACTGAGAGGTGGGAAAAATTTGCGATTTCCCCCTAATTGGCCAGTTGATTTCAGATGTGTGGGTTCCCCTGGGCCAATTAGTGTTTTGGGACTGAAACTCACCTCTGCTGACATCACTTATCCAGCTTCATTTAAGGGCTGCTTGCTGCCTTGGCTCATTCCACTGGCTTTTGGTCGATGCTGCACCACCTCCAAGCTGTTATGTCCTTGAAGAATGGCCAGCTCCAAGGCAAGGGCCTCCCCGAGGTTCTCGGATGAGGCGCTGAGTATGCTGATTGAGGGGGTGAGAGCTAGCAGGAAGGTGCTCTTCCCCTCATCTGGGAGGAAGAGGCCTCCCAAAGAAACCAAGGCTGTGTGGGTCCAGCTGGCAAGGGATATAACCTTCAGATCTGTGTACAGATTGGGTGATTGTTTCTGTTTATTGATGAAATGCCATCCCTGTGGGAATGTATTAAAATTAGGTGATGGCAAACTGTTGGCGTGATGGCATCTGTTATTTCGGCTTAGGCAGCTCTACATTGCAGGCTCCGCGACACTTGCGTGGTCAGGTTGGTGGTCAGAGTGAAAGGAGGCCAGAAAGTCATGTCCATTGTCTATCATGGGTTAAGAAGGAGCCAAGCACATGTGCCACAATGGGCAACCTATGCTAATCTGGCCAGGATGAGTGCATTCCTTGCACGACGTGCTTCCATGCGCTGGTGCCTTCTGCCCTGTGCAGCATCAGGTGGGTGAGCAGGAGGTTGGCGCTCCTGCTGCTGTTGCTGCTGAGCTGTCTGGTTCTGCTGCTGCCATGGCTGCTCCTCATCCGAATCTGAGGTCCATGGTGAAAGGAAATAAATGGTTCCCATGCTGCTGGCAGATACCTCCATTGGGGAAGCACTCAGTCCAAGCGGGGAGAGGGTCTTCCAAGGAGGTCCCACAGTTGAGAGATAGAAGCTGCAGCACCTCCGACTTCGGTAGGCCTGCTAAAAGTGCTGAAAGACCTTTGGAACAAAAGTTCTGCCACCTGCAACTGATCCCTGATGAAAGCAGCTATGAGGAGGCCACCCACTTGTCAACCCGCCAGGATTAGCTGACGTGGTTTAGGAGGGTCGTGGAACACGCTGAAAATGTGGTCAAATAACGAAGGCCTGTCAAAATAGGATTATAGAGGCCCTTAACTACTATTTAAGGGTCTTAACAACCTCTCCCGACTGATGGAGGCGGGACCAAATCGCACCCATCAAACCCGCCCTCAGTTTTTGCCATTTTGCCAACTGTCCCGCCTCCAAACCCGCCTCCTCGGGGCTGGGAAATCGTCCCCAGAGTGTCCCGAGTGCAGCGGGATTATTTCTCCAGAAAAGTGCAGTGAGTGGAGGATAGTTAAACAATACAAATTCTGTGCATAAAATCAACCCCAGTCACTTACAGCAGTGCGGTGTGCAGCCGTAGTCTCCATTTTGGCCGGGACTTGTGGTGTCACTATACGCAGCCGTTAATAAATAGGTTAATACTTCCACTGAAATGGTGTAGTGTGGAATTTCCTCCCAAGGTGTTAAGCATCTCCCTGTTCACACCCCATGGTGTAATTTCAGCACCACTACCTTTTTTGCAAGTGTAAAATTCTGCCCCATCCTAAGCTCCAGAAGCTGATCTCCAGAGTTAGGTTTGCTAATGCTTTGCATGTGTGTCTCAGACAATGGCTTCATTCAATCGCTACACCAAGCATAGCTGTCAACTGAGTCAGATTCATGAAATGAAAATTGGTCTCTATCAAGAACTGTCTATTTTCTGAGAATAAAACAACACAAAAATAATAACTTCAAAAAAACCCACAGCCTTATCTCCAAATAGATCCTAATTTTAGAGTCAATATTCAAGGGTGTTTTTTTTTAATATTGCAATACCTCCAATCAAATCATCCCTTTGAACTTGCTTCTCGGAAACAGATGTATATTTTAACTGGAGATGAGACGCATCATATCAAAGTGTAGACTCCAGTTTATTATTATAGGATATTATTCAGTCCTCAATTGAAAATAAACACTTATATCAAGGGCTACAAACGCTGGGAAGACAAATAATAAAAAAAGAGAATCTGTTCAGGGCCAAAGCTGCAGCAAATATAACAAATACTACGGCCTTGGAATTCCCCTGTGTCAATATTAAAATAAATGGGTTAACACATCAATTAAAGTAGCAGACAAAGGAATTTCATATGAATGTGTTAAGCATAGCTTCATTTTACAGTATATGTAAGGGTTTCTCTGAACCTGTGAGATTCGTGTGGCTCTGTGCAGCCTGGATGCTAGTGCGAGTTTAGGCCTTGTTGCCTGTTCTGGTCTCCAGCCAGTCTGGGAGCACTAGACACCTGTGAGTGGTTCGACCCACTCGCCCTTACAGTTCTGACACTGGACTTAGATGCGAGAGCAGTAATGGAGAGAAAACTCAGGTAGACCCGGTTGAATGGTACAAAATGGAAAATCTTTATTGCATATTATTTAAGATTACGAAATACATGTCATAAGCACAGATTAATGACAGTACAATCTTACACGCAGTTATGTAACTAATTTCAGGGAAACGAGGAACGAACGACACATCGTAAATGGGGGCACACATTACAATTATCCTTAAAACTTAAACCCTCCCCTAACAATATCTGCTCTAAACTAGACTTGTAGGATCGAGACTCATGCTCACCACTCGTGATAACTCGGAGAATTCCGAAAACTCTGATCGGATGTTTTTCACCGCAGCACCTGATCACCCACGTGTCGATCAGGGGTCTCTGTACCCCACTTGTTTACTCGTTTCTGCTCCGGCTAGCAGGCTGGAACGTCTGCTGTCATGAAGATCTGTGTTGTCCTCGGAGTTCCGACTCTACTCAAAAAAGAGTCTTCCTGTGCCCTCGCACTGATGCGATAAAATTCGAAGAATAGTCTTCCTGGCTGTTCTGTAAAATTCAAAGATGGTCTTCCTGGGCAAGGAAAGTGTCTATTCGACCTACAGTCGGGGCTTACTGACCGTGGCGATACGTATGGTCTTCTTCTCTTCTCATCTCATCTCATCTCATCTCATCTCATCTCATCTCATCTCATCTCGGGCCTTCGGTTCCAACACCGTTTACCGACTTCTCGGGATGGTGCGCCCGTTTCAAGGCTTCACAGCCCAGTTCCACACAGATCTTCGCGGCACGCCACGAGGCAGATCCGGGCGGATCGTAAAGTTCAACAGTCTTTTAAAAGAGACACGAGGCAAGCAGGAACAAGACGGCGAGTCAAGAGCAGCCACGAGGATGAACGCCAGCAGGATAAGAGCGATAAGAGAAAGATGGACGGTTGGAGCTTGCAGTTATAGTGCAAAATTCTTCCTTTTCCCGCCCAACCTTAATGTCTTTTTTTTTGTTAGGGTTTGGCGCTCAAATTTCTTGTATAGGGTGATCTCCGTTTTAATGGGTTTCGGGGATACTCGTAACTGTCTGAGTACCTGTTAATACTTTTCCCATTGTTTAATCGGTCGGTGTTCTCCCTGGAGGGGTTTTGGGGCTCCCAAATGTTTTCTGTAACTACCCGCTAACGGCTCTCTCATCGTAGAGTCGTTGGGATTTTGCATATTAATGTCTTTGGATGGGTTCTTGATTACTTGGTACAACAGCCCTTATTCGCACCTGGGGGACCAATTTCAGTATTTATGTGTATACTGCAAACCCATGATGTCTCGTGTATTATCTTAAATGTGCTTAGTCTTGATCGATCTTGCACAAATGTTTATTGGAACGCCATCTTGTCTGTTTGTCGAAAACATCTAGAATGTTCTGCCACGAGGCGTGGCGGCCATTTTACAGGCTGCTTGTGTCCACTTTGAGAACCTGACAGCATTCTGCTGAAATAAAAGCTGTTTGAACGAAACTATGTGTTTTCTCCTTATTTATAAAATCGCGATATATTGCGAATTCTACATATAGGAGCTGAGGACTATTGAAGATCAAATCCTTATACCTATTTGCCCAAATAGGGGAAAGCCTACTGGCCATTTCATTGTAATGGAATGAGGTCTTTAAAGAAACCATCAGTCGGACACAACCACGGGGTCTATCTGAATTACAGAACCACCTCATATAGCGCGCTTCCATTTTCTACTGCACTTGTTCAGATGAGAGAGGTAGAACACAGAAGGATTAAGTAATACCCTGTCTCACTAGCTGTACACATCATTCAGCTGAATTACCCAATGGCCTTTGGCTTGACATACCATGGAACATATGTACCTCTTGCAACCGCAAAAAAAAAATTCTACAATGTGTGGTAGAGGGAAGGAAATGAATGGTAACATTAGCACAAAGATCAAAGAAGAAAAGGAATGTTGGAAGGCTCGACTGGTGCATATACAGGAAGCTGAACCATTCCTAACAAGGTGAGTGAAAACGAGGTTGTGCCAATTGGGAACTATAATGGAATGAGAATTTCAGGAATATGGTTAACTCACTGATGAAGACAAATAACAACATACTGTGAAGGAATAAGCCATATAACCTATTCAGAAAAATACACTATCTTATGAAGGAGTTCTGGCCTTATTAAAACATGACAAACTGGGTTTGGAAATTTAGAAACCTATGAAATAGCTATGAAAGCATTCTGGCTATTGAGATAAGACAGTTGTTGACCCTGAATAAATAATCTTATTGAAACAGAAGGTGCATGGCTCCAACAGGCTGAACTTTTGGGAACAAAACAATGGTTCACCCTGGATAAGGTGTTCTAATTTAAACTTCGTAAAGATGGCACATAAGATAAGGAACACCTGCTGTTCACACCGTTTTTATATGGTGATCCTAGAACACCTGGAGATGAGACAAGATTCTGGCTGATGTGGCAGTAAAAATTGCAGAGGTCGGCAGAAAGATGAATAGAGATAATTAACTTGCATCAGCAGAAAACCTTAAAGGAAATACGACTGGAAAAGGGTATAAATATTGAACTCTCAAATGGAATATCAGACTCGCTTTAATCGGGCAAAGTGATTTTCGGCTTCAGCGGTGGCTCTGTAGTCTACCACTCTTTGTACCTCGGGGATCAAAAGTATTTGATATTGATGGATATCCTGTATAAGAGAACTTTCAGAACTGTAATACTGTAGCGAAGTTAAGATTTAAAAGTAAGATTCTCTGTTAAAAAGATCGTATGTTTTCTCTTTTTAGAACTGTTAAAGTTGCGATTGACTGATTCACCAACTGTAAATTGCATGTCAGTTCTTTTAATAAATCTCTATATATTTTTAGAATTATCTCACATAAAACTTCTGTATCAAAAACTCGTGAACTCAATCTCTGTACACTCTTTGGTGAAGAGTTGCAGAATTTTGAGGGAGTTTTCCGGACCCTCATACTATCCGGGATGTTACAGTCTAGCTAAACTTATTAAAAGCGCTATCTGGAGGACGGTAACATTCTCGGGTTGTTCCTTTCCTTTAGGGAGAGATAGCCCGGACCTTTAGACCCAATTAAGCGTCTTTAGGATTCGGCTACCTCAAACTTTAGTTAAAAGTGAACATCTGAGAAATACGCCTGATCCAGGGTAGCCCCAAAGGGGCTAGGACTAGTAAATATCCCTTCAATACAAGGAGGATAAAGTAGGCAGGAAACATATTGAAGTAGCTCTATATATCAGGGACTCCTGGGATATAAACCAATTGGGACAGGATAAGCTTTTCAATGAGATACTCTGGCTGAAATTAAGTCGTGCAAAGGAAGCAAAGATAAATCTAAGGGTTTGCTTTAGGCTACCAGGTCAATACAAAAAAGGAGAGCTTATTGTATTTAAAGTTAAGGAAGGTAAATATAAACAGACAGAGAAAATTAATGGGGGATGTTAGCCAACCTAATATATCCAAGAGGTCGAGAAAATGAGCTATTAAAGTTAAGGCATGACTGCATTTTGTCCCAGAGCATTAGTGATGCCACGAGAGATAACACACATCTTGATCTGGTACCGGCAAGTGACCCACTAGGAATGATAGTGGCACCTGGACCATAACAACCATAACATGGTTACATTTGACATGATCAGAGATAAACCAATACCCAAGTATACAACTTTCAAAGGGCCAGCTTGAAGGAAATGATGGAAGAGTTTAAACATCCTGACGTGGAAATATATCGCCAGTCCTTCATTGTCGCTGGGTCAAACTCCTGGAACTCCCTCCCAATGTTCCCTATAAGCTGCACGGCTGTGCGGCTCTCTGCCGGTCCCAAGCAGCCCGGGACCGGCTTTTTCAATGTTAAAGTTCGTGCATGCGCAAAATTGTGACTGTCCGCGCAGCCGCTTAAAGGGGCCACGCACCCAAAACAAAAATTATGGGGAACTGTAGGGGGTGGTGTGTGGGGGTCAGCTTCACCTCTGACTCAGTGAGCGGTTCGAATCGCTCCCACGCCCCTGGTTCTAGACCTTGGACTTATTTGGGGGTCGTGAACAAAGGTGCAGTAGACAACAGGTTTTGATGAAAGAATTTCGATCTTTATTCAAGAAAGTAAAACACAACACAAACACTCTTAACACTCTAAAGGTGGGGAACACTTCGGTACGGGGAGGGAGAATTACAATATACAAAAATACTTCACCCCTCCCAATCCCACTTCACTAGCTAGGTTGGACTCTGGAGAACCAGGGATAATGCTCACCAAACGAATCCTTGACAGTTGAGAGTTAGGGTTTAGAGTCTTTTGACTAAAAGGTTTCGTAAGGCCCTTGTTGCCGCGAGGTGTCTGATGGTCACTGAGGCGGTCGCTCTGGTCTCTTGAACTGCTGGCCTTCTTTGTTGTACTTCTTTCTGTTGAACTCTGCCTCTGTTTAAACTGTCTTCTTCCGAGCTGTGGAACTGCCTTCTTGCAGAACTGTGGAAACTGCCTTCTGCCTGCATGTTGAACTTGAACTGTTTTACTGGAGAACTGGAGAACTTCCTTCTTACTGAACTGTCTTCTTTAACTGCCCAACTTGCTTCTCCTGAACTCTGTAATTCCAGCACTGACTTCTGCTGAAAAAAACAGGCTTTCAAATTGAACTCCAAAACTGCAGAACTGCCTTCTGTTGAACTTGGACTGTTGTTACTGCTTTCTCAAACTTGTAACTGTTGAAAAACTGCTGAACTGCTTGATGGGCCTTCAATTATACTAAATTGAAGTGGCCTTATCAAAACCAAATCAAATCCCGGTCATTGTAAGACCTCGTTAACAGTAACGACTTTACTAGCGTGTTAACTGGTTTTGTAAATGTGTGAAGTGGTTCAGGATAGCTCCATCCTGTCGATCTGTTGTTTAATCGGAGTTTGAATTGTCCTCATGTTTTGGGTTTCTTGACTGAGCCTAGGACTTCGATCGAATATTTGCTTTATGCATGTCTTTAATGGTTCTGTAAGCGGTTTGATGGGACCTGTTGGTTTGGGTGGGACTATCTCCTCCCAGGGTCTATTGTCAAAATGTTAATGCTTGCTGGGGCTTTGAGTGAGGTCATCCCGGTTCCCCAGACAATGCAATTAACTGCAATACCCAAAACTGCTTTTACAGAGGTCGAACCCAACTTCCTTCGCAGCCTTTTTCTCCCTTTACAGGCCCAGACATGTTTTTAAAATGCCAAAACTTGGTTTTTGGTCTTACATTCCTTATGTTAGGCCCAAATGCATTTTTATCACTCTGAGGTAGTTCCAAAGTCCTTTTTCCTTAGGTTTTGGGGATCTGCAAATTTTGGAAACCTTACAGGAACTTTGCTCCCTCCCTAACAGCACTGCGGGAGTACCTTCACCACACGGACTGCAGCGGCTCACTACCACCTTCTCAAGGGCAACTAGGATGGGCAATAAATGCTGGCCTTGCCAGCAATGCCCATATCATAAGATATTTAAACAAAATCAACTGGAGGGGGACAGCACTGAATAAAATCTCAGTTGTGGATAAATGGAGCACTTTTAAAGACAAACTGCTGAGCATGCGAGATAAATACACACCAAGCACTGGGAAGTGCAAACCAAACAGATGAGACACAAAATGGACTAACGAGACAAGGCAAAGCAAAATAAGTTTTAAAAACTCTACAAACTCTGTAGGGGGAACGTTGAGAGAAATCTTTGGGAATAATACAAGAACCTCCAAGTCAGAGGTGCAAAAGGGAACTAGAAATGAGCATAAAAACAGAAAATGCTGGAAATACTCAGCAGGTCAGGCAGCATCTGTGGAGAGAGAAACAGAGTTAACGTTTCAGGTCGATGACCCTTCGTCAGAACTGGAAAAAGTTGGAGATGTAACAGATTTTTAAGCAAGTGTAGGGGCAGGGAAAGGGAGAAGGGGAGGAAAGAACAAAAGGGAAGGTCTGTGATGGGGTGGAAGGCAGGAGAGATTAAGAGACAAAAGGGATGATGGTGCAAGGCAAAAGGCGATGGTAATGGGACAAGTTAAGAAACAAAAGATGGCTCTAGATGAAGTGTAAATGGCGATGGCAGAATGATTGACAGCTGCCGTGTGAGAGAGAAAACAAGATCGAAAAAAAAGATAGGGGCAGAGGTTATGGTCTGAAATTGTTGAACTCGATGTTGAGTCCAGAAGGCTGTAAAGTGCCTAATTGAAAGATGAGGTGCTGTTCCTCGAGCTTACGTTGAGCTTCATTGGAACAGTGTAAGAGGCCGAGGACAGTGAGGTCTGAGTGGGAGTGGAGCGGAGAATTAAAGTGACAGGCGACCGGAAGCTCGGGGTTACCCTTGCGGACTGAATGGAGGTGTTCCGCAAAACGGTCACCCAATCTGCGTTTGGTCTCCCCAATGTGGAGGAGACCACATCGTGAGCAGTGAATACAGTTTAGTAAATTGCATATACTGTATTCGCTGCTCACGATGTGGTCTCCTCTACATCGGGGAGACCAAACGCAGATTGGGTGACCACTTTGCGGAACACCTCCATTCAGTCCGTAAGGGTAACCCCGAGCTTCCGGTTGCCTGTCACTTTAATTCTCTGCTCCACTCCCACTCAGACCTCACCATCCTCAGCCTCTTACACTGTTGCAATAAAGCTCAACGTAAGCTCGAGGAACAGCACCTCATCTTTCGATTAGGCACTTTACAGCCTTCTGGACTCAACATCGAGTTCAACAATTTCAGGCCATAACCTCTGCCCCTATCTTTTTTTCCATTTTTTTCTCTCTCTCACAGGGCAGCTGTCGATCATTCTGCCATTGCCATTTACACCTCATCTAGACTCATCTTTTGTTTCTTAACTTGTCCCATTACCATCTCCTTTTGCCTTGCACCATCATCCCTTTTGTCTCTTAATCTCTCCTGCCTTCCATCCTATCACAGACCTTCCCTTTTGTTCTTTCCTCCCCTCCCCCCTTTCCCTGCCCCTACACTTGCTTAAAAACCTGTCCCATCTCCAGCTTTTTCTAGTTCTGACGAAGGGTCATTGAACTGAAACACTGACACTGTTTCTCTCTCCACAGATGCTGCCTGACCTGCTGAGTATTTCCAGCATTTTCTGTTTTTATTTCAGATTTCCAGCATCCGCAGTATTTTGCTTTTGTAGAAATGAGCATAGCTGTAGATGTCAAGTGTTATAAGAGGGTTATCAAAGAAGGATTAAGATCCCTTAAGGGTGCAAATAAAGTTGATACTGAGGGTCTGGGATGTATTCACAAGAGAAAACAGTGGAAAAATGCCACCCAACATAGAAGGTTCTACAACTCAAATTAGTGACGGACACCACTTGCAAGGAGGTCCTAGATACGCTCAAATCCAATAAATCCCAGGGACGTATGGTATACACCCATGGGTCCTAAATCAGACTAGGGATCAGATTTACAAAACAGATGGGGGAAAACTGATGAATACACGGAAAGTCCCACTGGATTGCAAACATAGTAAATGTGAAACCTATTTTCCAAAGAAGGCAGGAAACCAAATCCTGGTAACAACATGCCCATTAGTCTTACATTGATAACTAGCAAAATAAAGGAATTGAGCATTAGGAACAAACTCGAAGATCACCTATACATCAAAATAGGCTGGGAAGTGACTGCCAACCACAGTTTCAGAAGGGAGTAGTCTTGCCCGAACAACCTCCTTGAGCTTTTTTTTAAGTAAGTGCCATCCCAAATGGACATACGATAGCTCTATGACTTTCAGAAACCCTTCAGTAAAGTTCTGCGTGAAGGGCCACTCGACACACTTCAGGCAATGGATGTCTCGGGCTGAATTTGGAAGTGGATAAGCAATTGGCTGAAAGAAAGAGTGGAATGGTGTCAGGATGGGGAGATGTTATAAGTGGAGTGGCCAAGGATCAGAGCTGGGCTATTTCTCACCGACATAAGCAATCTGGATTCAGAAGTGCAATGCAAGTTGGTCAGATTCACAGATGATACTAAATAATGCTCATTACACAGGCACGGCAGAGAGGGAAAAGAGGCATAAACCCATTACATCAAACTCATTCAAACTAGGAAACCTTAGAGCTGGCAAAGAGAGAGGAACTTTCATCCTATCAGTCTAGGCTGGATCTGAACCTAGATCCCAAGAGGTTCTTGAACCATTGCTCTGCACCCCCCACCCCGCCCCCCATTCCACCAGAACCCCAATTCCTGGCCACAAAAAAAATTGTTCTCAGGACTACTGTTTGGATAAGATATTACCCGAGTCTTCAAATACTTTGAGAACATTACAGGGTAATAGAAAGCAAGTAACACAGGAAAGCTCTAGAAGGAAGGCACTAAAACATAATCTTGTGTTGAATAAAAGGAGACAAACGGAGGTCACGTATCATTTCATCTTGGCATATATCCTGCCTCTCTGCTTCTGTTCTTGCTGTGACTTGTGTGATTGCCCTCGATACGGCACATTAAAGTCTATAACCTGCGTCACTAGGAACCATGCTTCCCCTCGCTGCCTTCGGTTATCTCTCCCAGAGCATTTCCACAGTCGACGCTGGGAATTGATCCCGTACAGTCCGACTTAATTTGTCTGCTTTTTGACTACAATGTGTTTCTTATTTCAAGATATGGTAAACAACTGCGTTCATTAGCAGCATTCCATTTGTAACAACTGCGCAATTAGTACTTGAAACGTGGATGTTCTGCCAACTAACGGTGCAGTGAAACAACTAACTGGCTCAGCTTATTGCCAGGATTCCTGGGCATGTTTATTTGCTGTTTTGTTTGCTGAACCAGGGACATTGCTTCGTATTGTAAGCAATCCTATTCCACGTCTCTTTGTTCTAAACGTACTAGAAGCATAATTTCTAATCAAAATATACATAGTGGCTGGCAATGGAGTCGGTTTCCAAACAGACCACCAGAGTCTTTGAATCCATCGGAGGTCTCACAGTTCGTACTGGGCCAGAATTTTCTCCCAAAGTGAAGGCGAGTTTAATGGCACTCACCATTATTAGTGTGTAAATCGTCCCGCAACTTGAGGCGAGGAAGAGATACCCCCGTGTATTGCGAATCAGCAGAGCATTCTACTGGAGGGAGGGCTTCACTGCGGAACCTAACCTGACATCAACATAGAGACAGACGCTGGTGGCACTCGATACCAATCAGGAGTGGGCGCCCTAGGTGAGTTTCTCCTTCCTAGTCCAAGGGGCCCTGAAACCAAATGTAGTGCCCCCCCACTGCCATCCTGGCTGAGACCAGACAATCTGTTTTAGTGATGTTGGTTGTGGAATAAATATTGGCCAGAACTGAGTCAGAAGGTCGGGGGTTCAAGTCCCACTCCAGGGACTTGAGCACAAAATCTAGGCTGACATTCCAGTGCAGTGCTGAGGGAGTGCTGCACTGTCAGAGGTGCCGTCTTTCGGATGAGACGTTAAATCGAGGTCCCATCTGCTCTCTCAGGCAGATGTAAAAGATCCCACAGCACTATTCGAAGATGAGCAGGGGAGTTCTCGGTGTCAGGGCCAATATTTACCCCTCATTCAACGTCACTAAAACAGATTATCTGGTCATTATCACATTGCTGTTTGTGGGAGCTTGCTGTGCACAGATTGGCTGCTGTGTTTCCTACATTACAACAGTGACTACACTTCAAAAGTACTTCATTGGTCGTGAAGTACTTTGGGAGGTCTTGAGGTCTTGGAAGGCGCTATAGAAATGAAAGTTCTATCATTCTTCTTTATGAGGAAGTGCCAGACTTTTTGTGGGGGTCTGGAAGAGAGACAAGAGCAGTGTATCACAGTGACATCAGCCCCGATTGTAGCCCTGCCCAGCTGGGGAAACCTAGGCAGTAAAGATGTGACTAGCTTCAATATATGAATTCTTTAAAGAGCTATTCATAGACCAAACCACTGTGAATTGCCAGGGAAGGAGAGTTGCAAAATAGAATAGTTGGAACCTTTGAAGTTTCTCATTGAGATGAACAGATAAGGGACAGAGGAATTTTATACGACTATGTTGAGCATCCATCAACTAATAACAACCACTGGCATTTCCAACTAGCACGAGAATTTCCAAAAAAGCACTCTCAAATCTTTGGAAGAGACATTTGTCTTCCAGGAACATTGAATGAAGAAAGACTGAGGGGAAAGTCTGACCACGTTTATAAGAACATAAGAACTAGGAGCAGGAGTAGGCCATTTCTCCTCATCTCAGTTCTAAATGGCTGACCCCTTACCTGAGACTGTGACCCCGAGTTCAAGACTCCCCAGCCAGGGGAAAGAGCCTCCCTGCATTTACTCTGTCAAGCCCTTTAAGAATTTTATATGTTTCAATGAGATCATCTCTCATTCTTCTAAACTCCAGAGAGTATAGGCTCAATCTACTCAATCTCTCCTCACAGGACAACCCTCTCATCCCAGGAATCAATCTCGTGAACCTTCGTTGCACCCCCGCTCAGGCAAGTATATCCTTCCTCAGGTAAGGAGACCAAAACCATCACAGTTCAATAACCACTGGGCTATTTTGTGAGGCACAAACACTTGAATTTGTCTGGGGGCACAAAAAGTAATTCGGAGACTCTCTGTACGCTCCAAGACCCAAGATGGCAGCTGAGCTGTCTGCCAATTGAGGAGCTGATTCATAGACAGGGTTGAAGGAGATTTATTTTGGATTCAGCAAGATAAATATTGAAACTTTACAGATATGGTGGATGTATAATAAATAAACTTATTGCATTTTTAAAAGAATTCAACTACCCCAGTTATGTGCCATTTTACTGCATGATACAACAACAACTTGCATTTATATAGCGCCTTTAATGGAGTAAAACATGCCAAGATGCTTCACAGGAGCCATTATCAAACAAAATTTGACACCGAGCCACATAAGGAGATATTAGGACAGGTGACCAAAAGCTTGGTCAAAGAGGTCGGTTTTAAGGAGCGTCTTAATGGAGGAGAGAGAGGCGGAGAGGCTTAGGGAGGGAATTCCCGAGCTGAGGGCCCAGGCAGCTGAAGGCACGGCTGCCAGTGGTGGGCCAAACGAAATCAGGCCATAATTGGAGGAATGAAGAGTTCTAGGAGGTTTGTAGGGCTGGAGGAGGTTGCAGAGATAAAATGGGATGAGGCCACGGAGGGATTTGAACCCAAGGATGAGAATTTTACATTTGAGGCGTGGCCGAACCGGTACCATGCACACTGTTGTTGTAGAATGCCCCAGCACAGCTTCTGATCCTTCACCACACAACCAGTTCAAAATCAGCCACAGTCATCAGGAAAAATGAGACACATCTAAGAATAGGAGGGGGGAGGGGAAATCACCATTATCCAATACTCTCAGCATATTCTGTTTTCGTGAGGGTGGGGTTCTATTTGCAATACAAGTTCCATGAGAATGAGAAACCCTTTCAAAAGGGAGAACTTTATTTGTTACATCTTATTTTTCTTGCATTTTCCATTTTTGTTCCGTTTTGTTTCGCTTCATTGCATTCACGCTGATGGTATTGAGCTATTCCTAGCCTGCTGTACTATCACCACATGTAGAAACTGTGGCAGCTAATTGCAAACACTTTCATTGTACAGGAGAGGCTGGGGTGCTGCCCGAGAGGAAGATGGCTGAAGGGAATTAAAACAGATAAAGGAGAAGGAAAAAGTAAGAGGAAAAGAAGTGGGCAGAGAGAGAGAGATGGGGGAGACAAGAAGCAGAAGCAAGAACAGAAGACAAGCAAGGAGAGACTTGAGGAAACGGAAGAGGGAGAGAATTAAAATAGAAAAACTCCAAATTTTATAAATGTGAAATAACAACAGAAAATGCTGGAAATACACAGCTGGTCAGGCAGCATCAGTAAAGAGAAAAGACAGGTTCATGTTCCAGATGTGTAACCAGTTTTGCTGAATTTGTCTTTTCTCCTTACAGATGCTGATTGACCCGCTTTGTACTTCCAGCATTCTCTGTTTTTATGATCAAACAAGAATCCAAATGAACTGAAAGTTTGGAGTCCGCAGCTTCTTGGTTTTGACTCTCAGCTCTCCTTCCCAAATATGGGTTCCACATTGCTGAGACCCCTCAGCTCTACTTAGTCAAGCATCGACAATGATTCCAACTGGGGGAATCTCTGCTGTTAAGAGATGGGGAAGAAATCTTACAGTTCTATTGCACAAAGGTGTTAAAGCAGATTCAATGCTATTCAATCTGTCATCAAGCTCAAACTTGGCTACCACTGAGTCAAGGCTGACACCATAGTGCACCCAACATTAGACAAGTTGAAACTGCTTTGCACTCACATGAACCCTGTAGCCTGACTGCGCCCTTAGGTTCATAGTTCACAGGTGAACACTGCAGTTCTCTAAAATAAAGGTTATGATTGAGGTGACATAGGAACAGGAAGAGGCCATTCAGCCTCTCGAGCCTGTTCAGCCATTCAATGAGATCATAGCTGATCTGTATCCTAACTCCATTTACCTACCTTGGCTCCATGGGGGTCAAATTGGGTGCCTTTGCGGCTCTCGTTACTAAGGGGGCGCGAATGGCTTTGCGACCGGGCGCGGCGCTGACATCGACTCCGGCCATATTCGGCGGGAGTTTTGCGGCGGCGCTATGGCATTGTGCCCCGATCTCCTTCGCCCGGAGATCCTGACATCATCGCCGTGCGCATCGCCCCGGTAGCGCCCCAGACCTGAAATTGACTTCCGCCTCCTGCAGCAGCGCCGGTCAAAAACACCGACAGCTGCAGGAGGCGCGCATCGGGCGGCCGACCGCTTCGGGGGCGATGGTTAAAGGCGAGGTGGCCAAGGGAAGTTTTTTCCACAGGTTCCTGCCCGTGATCAATCAGCCCAGCATGCTCCTGGAGTGCCGGGCTGATCGCGCGGGATCGCGGCTGCCTCAGTGGTCCAGGTAGGTAACGTTTCCCTTGCAGAGTCTGCAGCGATGACCCTTCCCTTTAAGGGAGGGAAGGAGTTTTGAACGCGGTAGCGCTGCTGAAGTCTCCGCCCCGCTCTCCAACGTTAGTGCCCTAAGAAGGAAGTGGAGCTTCATTTAGAGCTCCGCTTCCCTCTTGGGGCGCTAAAACTCAATTTAGTGGTCAGCGCCGGGCGGTAAAGTTAGCACCCCAAAATGGTCGATACTGAATTTTTCCCCCATATCCCTTAATACCCTTGGCACGCAAAAATCTATTGATCTCAGATTTAAGGATGTCACTGAACAGCCGCAGGGCATTCTGAAGGGGGAGGACGAACAGTCAGAGGTCGTGGTTCACATTGGTACCAACGACATGGGTAGAAAGAGGGATGAGGTCCTGCAACAAGAATTTAGGGAGCTAGGTAGCAGATTAAAAAGCAGGACCTCAAAGGTTGTAATCTCTGGATTACTCCCGGTGCCACGTGCTAGTGAGTATAGGAATAGAAGGATAGAGCAGATGAATGCGTGGCTAAAGAGTTGGTGCAGGAGGGAGGGCTTTAGTTTCCTGGATCACTGGGTATGCTTCTGGGGAAGGTGGGACCTGTACAAGTCGGACGGGTTGCACCTGAACCAGAACAGGACCAACATCCTTGCGGGGAGGTTTGCTAGTACTGTTGGGGAGGGGTTAAACTAACTTGGCAGGGGGATGGGATACTTAGTGGAGCTATAGTAGGGGGTGATGCACAGCCAAATATAGAGGAAAAAGCAAGTCAGCCTGGAAGGCAGAGCAAATATGTAACGGCACAAGGGAGTATGGCAAGGCTGGATGGCATTTATTTTAATGTAAGGAGTCTTGCGAGTAAGGCAGATGAATTGAAGGTGTTAATGAACACATGGGAGTATGATATTGTTGCTATCACAGAGACATGGTTGAGGGAGGGGCAGGACTGGCAGCTCAATATTTCGGGGTATAGAATCTTCAGGCGAGACAGAGGGGGGTGTAAAAGAGGAGGGGGTGTCGCAATATTAATCAAGGAGTCAATTACTGTTGTAAGGAGGGATGATATCTTAGCAGGTTCCTCTAATGAGGCCATATGGGTAGAACTTAAAAACAAAAAGGGGGCAAGCACTTTGCTGGGAGTGTACTATAGGCCCCCAAACAGTCAGGGGGAGATAGAGGAACAGATATGTAGGCAAATTTCAGAGAAGTGTAGAAATAATAGGGTAATAATAGTAGGGGATTTCAACTTCCCCAATATTAACTGGGATAGTCAGAGCGTGAAAGGCTGAGAGGGTGCAGAATTCTTAAAGTGCATCCAGGAGAGCTTTTTGAGCCAGCATGTGGAAAGTCCTACAAGAGAGGGGGCGGTACTGGACCTAATTCTAGGGAATGTAGCCGGGCAAGTGGTAGAAGTGCTAGTAGGAGAGCATTTTGGTGACAGTGACCATAATTCGGTGAGATTTAAGGTAGTCATGGAAAAGGACAAAGATGGACTGGAAATAAAAGTTCTAAATTGGGGGAAGGCCGATTTTAATATGATAAGGCAGGATCTGGCCAAAGTGGACTGGGATCAGCTACTTGTAGGAAAATCCACATCAGAGCAGTGGGAGTCTTTCAGAAAGGAAATAAAGAGAGTACAATGGCAACATGTTCCCGTAAAGGTCAAGGGTGGGACCAACAAGCCCAGGGAACCCTGGATGTCAAGGGATATACGAGAATGGATTCGGAAAAAAAGGGAGGCTTTTGGCAGATACAAAGGACTAAAAACAGTGGAAGCCCTAGAGGAGTATAGAAAGTGCAGGGGGGTACTTAAAAAAGAAATTAGGAGAGCGAAGAGGGGGCATGAAATAACACTGGCGGGCAAAATAAAGGAAAATCCCAAGGTGTTTTATAAGTATATTAAGGGCAAGAGGATAACCAGGGAAAGAGTAGGGCCCATTAGGGACCAAAGTGGCAATCTGTGTGTAGAGCCAGAAGATGTAGGTGGGGTTTTAAATTAATATTTTGCATCTGTGTTCACTATGGAGAAGGACGATGTAGGCATAGAAATCAGGCAGGGGGATTGTGATATACTTGAACAAATTAGTATTGAGAGGGAGGAGGTACTAACGGTTTTAGCGGGCTTAAAAGTGGATAAATCCCCAGGCCCAGACGAGATGTATCCCAGGCTGCTGTGTGAGGCAAGGGAGGAGATTGCAGGGGCTCTGACACAAATTTTCAGAACCTCTCTGGCCACAGGGGAGGTGCCAGAGGACTGGAGAACAGCTAACATAGTACCATTATTCAAGAAGGGTAGTAGGGATAAACCAGGGAATTACAGGCCAGTGAGCCTAACATCAGTGGTAGGGAAATTATTGGAACAAATTCTGAGGGACAGAATTAGTCTCCACTTGGAGAGGCAAGGATTAATCAAGGATAGTCAGCATGGCTTTGTCAGGGGGAGATCATGTCTGACCAATTTGATTGAATTTTTCGAGGGGGTGACTAGGTGTGTGGATGAGGGTAGTGCAGTTGATGTGGTCTACATGGACTTCAGTAAGGCTTTTGACAAAGTCCCGCATGGGAGACTGGTCAAGAAGGTAAGAGCCCATGGGATCCAGGGCAACTTGGCTCATTGGATCCAAAATTGGCTTAGTGGCAGGAGGCAGAGGGTGATGGTCGAAAGTTGTTTTTGTGACTGGAAGCCTGTGTCCAGTGGTGTACCACAGTGATCGGTGCTGGGTCCTTTGCTGTTTGTAGTGTACATTAATGATTTAGATATGAATGTAGGAGGTATGATCAGTAAGTTCGCAGATGACACGAAAATTGGTGGAGTGGTAAATAGCGAGGAGGGAAGCCTCAGGCTACAGGATGATATAGACGGGTTGGTTAGATGGGCAGAACAGTGGCAAATGGAATTTAACCCTGAAAAGTGTGAGGTGATGCATTTTGGGAGGACTAACAAGGCAAGGGAATATACAATGAATGGTAGGACCCTAGGAAGGACAGAGGATCAAAGGGACCTTGGTGTGCATGTACATAGATCCCTGAAGGCAGCAGGACAGGTAGATAAGGTGGTTAAAAAGGCATATGGGATATTTGCATTCATTAGCCGAGGCATAGAATATAAGAGCAGGGAGGTTATGATGGAGCTGTACGAAACACTAGTTAGGCCACAGCTGGAATACTGTGTGCAGTTCTGGTTGCCACACAAAAGGAAGGATGTGATTGCATTGGAGAGGGTGCAGAGGAGAATCACCAGGATGTTACCTGAGCTGGAGCGTTTCAGCTATGAAGAGAGACTGGACAGGCTGGGGTTGTTTTCCTTAAAGCAGAGAAGGCTGAGGGGGGACCTGATTGAGGTGTACAAAATTATGAGGGGCATCGATAGGGTAGATAGAAAGGAACTTTTCCCCTTAGTAGAGGGGTCAATAACCAGGGGACATAGTTTCAAGGTAAGGGGCAGGAGGTTTAGAGGGGATTTGAGGAAAAACTTTTTCACCCAGAGGGTGGTTGGAATCTGGAACTCACTGCCTGAAAGGGTGGTAGAGGCAGGAACCCTCACAACATTCAAGAAGCATTTAGATGAGCACTTGAAATGCCATAGCATACAAGGCTACAGACCAAGTGCTGGAAAATGGGATTAGAATAGACAGGGCTTGATGGCCGGCGCGGACACGATGGGCCGAAGGGCCTCTTTCTGCGCTGTATGACTCTTATGACTCTATGACTCTAAAATGATTCATTGAGCTAGCTTTTTGTGGGAGAGAGTTCCACACTTCCAGCACCCTTTGTTTGACTGATTTTAAGGTTATGTCCCCTTGTCCTAGACTCCCCAGCAGTGGGAATAGTTTCTCTCTATCTACCCTATCAATTCCTTTCAAAATCCTAAAAACCTCAATCAAATGAGCCCTTAACCCTCTATATTCCATCATCATCAGCATGCAGTAAATGAATGAAATCCTTCACACCTCTGTCATATTTACGTACTTTGAAGTTTGAAAAAGTGATACCTTTTAATAAAAGTTACACATCTGTCGATTATTTCCATTTCAGAGGACTGTCACAGTGGGAGGTGCCGCATCTTTCTTCAAAGGAAAAAAATCTATTATGTAAAAACAACTTTGAACCCTTCAACCCACTCCACGCCCTTGTGTTGGTTTCATTTAAGCTAATAATTTTCTGGCAATATATCATGAAGAATCTTTCAAGTCAAAATACCTTGCAGGCCAAATATGTAAGCCACACATTTCAGAAAAGTACAATTAGCAGATTGTTACAGAAGCAGCAGCAAAATTAATTCAGAACCCAGAGGAAAAGGTTATTAATCAATAGTAATTTGTGAGGGTGGGGCGATTAAAATCAGGGATGCGCAAAAGGCCAGAATTGGAAGAGCGCAGAGATCTTGCAGTGATGTAGGGCTGGAGGTTAAAGAGATAATTAAAATCTTGGATTTCTAAAAGATACCAGAGCTATGTAAAGTGCCACTAGTGTTCGGAGCAGTATTGATCTATGGTAGATGCTGAATTAATGGTAACCTTGGCCAAATCAATGAATTGGCTGCTCCCCGCGCAACCTTATTCAATTAATAACAGCAACTCAGTAAAAATTCACTGCACAAATGTATCTTTTTGAAAAAGTTGTAAAATATTCTCAAATGTAAATCCTTCTGTGTTACTTCTTTTCATTTGCTGTTATGCCATAGATTGTAAAAACTGCACTTTATACAGAAAGTGACTCAGAAAATTCCACTGAGAAATGGATAAAATATATAATCTGAGGAGACACTTGTCATCAGTTAACTGATAGAGTTATAGAGTTAAACTGCGCCAATACAATGCCTCAGTGTATCTAGTAGGTGAAAAGCATCAGCAGATAGAAAATGCTGAATGCTATGAGTTTATGCTATGCTATGAGGCAGCAATGATTAATACCCAGTATCTTTATTAGTTCACAGAATCATTCAACTTATATGGCAGATATTCGTAACAACAAATACTTCATTCCTGAACATTGCGGACACTTACCTTTCTGCTTGAGTTGTGAAGATTTCTAAAACTGGATCACAAATATTCAGATAATATAACTTATATCAGGACAATGACTCTGCCTGCCTCAGCTCATCTGCTGAAACCCTCATCCATGCCGTTGTTACCTCTAGACTCCACTATTCCATCGCTCTCCTGGCCGTCCTCCCATCTTCCACCCTCCGTAACTTGAGCTCATCCAAAACTCTGCTGCCCCATGTCCTAACTCGCACCAAGTCCCGTTCACCCATCACCCCCTGTGCTCGCTGACCTACATTGGCTCCCGGTCCGGCAACGCCTCAATTTTAAAATTCTCATCCTTGTTTTCAAATCCTTCCATGGCCTCGTCCCTCCCTATCTCTGTAATCTCCTCCAGCCCTACAACCCTCCGAGATCTCTGCGCTCCTCCAATTCTGGCCTCTTGCACATCCCTGATTTTAATTGCGCCACCATTGGCGGCCGTGCCTTCAGAGTTAAGATGCTCCTTAAAACCTACCTCTTTGACCAAGCCCTGTCCTGATAGCTTTACATTCAATGTATACAGCAGATTATATGCGGCTGGGTGTCAAATTTTGTTTGATAACGCTCCTGTGAAACACCTTGGGACATTTTACTACCTTGAAGGCGCTATATAAATGCAAGTTGTTGTTGTATCTCGGTGCCATTCATTTTGCTGGGTTGTTTTAACCTGAATCCCAATCCAGTGTCAGTGTGAACAGTTCCCAACAATGGATCTGATCGGGAGGATACATACATGCAAACCTGGATGGTCGCTGCAATGGGAAGCTCCAAGACTTGCACAGCAGATTCATGCCGGGCTGGGCACGTGAGATAATTCGGAAAGAAAACTTTAGTCTTCCAAAATAAGGGAGCGAGTTTGTACCACACACTGCTCTGGGTGAAAGGACACTCCGTGTAGATTAAAGCGGGGGAACTGCTTTCATGTGAACTCGCTCTAGATATGCATTTGGCTTGGAGCGTTGAGGTTTTTTTAATAAAATGGAATCACACAAGCTGTTTTTTTGTAGTTTACAAGGGTTGCAGACACAATAATTACATATAGAACTAAGTGCTTTTGATGTATGTTTTACCTAAATCGTTTGAGCTGGAGATAAAGGAAATGATGGGAGAGATTTGGGACAGGGAATAATTCCGTAATAAAGACTTTTGAAACATATTTTGCTGCTCTCAGTCCATTATTTGCAAAGGATGTTCCTCTTGACTGAGCCGCTGCTGGGTTTCGGATATTTACAATGCCCGTGTGCTTTGAACGCTGTCGCTATTCTGTTTCTTTGATGGTGTGAAATTAAACTTCATTTACAAGCCAGCCCCTTTACAAATTGTTCATCGACTCGTAGACAAAAGTATTAACAGCAAACACCGCATATCATCATATTCAAACTGTGCCTGGAATGACAGGACTTTCCAAAGCTGGAGTGCCCGAGGCTATTGTTGGCGTGGAACGCACACACAACTCACTCACTGATGCTACAAGTGGTGTCTTACTTTCTTGTATCAATGGATTTTCCACACAACGTTGATCCAGTTCGAAAACTCCAGCCTTAATTTAACCCCGCGCATCTCGGGAGACTAGTCTCACAACTTTTTAATTCCCTGCTTATTTCGCCCAGATATTTTCTGCTTCCCAACTGATGGGATCCCGCGGCCCCCAGCACTCTGCCCTGTCACTGCATAGATCCCAGTGAACGGCCAGGTCTGGAGCCGGAGCTGGAGCCTGCTCCACCCGACTTGGCCTTCAGACTGGACCTCGCACAAGGCCGCCGTCCGGACTGTTAGCGTTCCAGCAATCTGCTGAGATCTGGCAAAACAAAATATATAACATGGTGGATCCAAATAAATGCTAACTGATTTGATTGTCAATGGGCGATAGGGCATTTCATCGCACGGTCCAATATTAAAACATACTACAGAGATTCAGCTCAAAGGCCAAAAGATGTCTAGAATTACCAGGAGGTGATCTTTGAGTCTTACTGAGACAGTACATCGAGGGGTTTTGATAGAGTGGATAGGGAGAAGCTGTTTCCACTGGTCGGAGGGTCGGGAACCAGAGGACACAGATTGAAGACCCAGAGGCGAGAATGTGTTTTACTGAGTTCTGATCGGGACTGCGCTGTCTGATAGGGCGCTGGGAGCGGATTCAATAGGAACTTTCCAAAGGGAATTGGATCTCTAATTGAATAGGAAACATTTGCAGGGCTGTGGGGAAAGAGCAGGGCAGTGGGACTAATTGGAGCGCTCTTTCACAGGCACGATGGGCCGAATGGCCTCCTCCTGTGCTTCTGTGATCCGGATTCCGCAAGTATAGCAGCTCTGAGTGTGTATAAACTAAAATACCCTTTCAGGACATTATCAAAACAGCAGAAGCAGCATTCACCCAGTCGCAGTTATCTGCCGGCTATGACTTTAATTCTTCATATATATCACAGCCCACACAAGCAGCAATGCTTCCCTGCGGCTGTTTCCCTTTTAACTTTCCCTATTTGTCAGAAATCACTGAAATTCTCTGTTCCGCCGGCTTTGAACGCAAGACTCTGCCTTAGTCACGGAAATACAATTTATGTCTATTATCTTGCATTACAGATCGCATCAGGCCCACTTGCGGTGCTGGCTCGGGCTGATTGCAGCGACAGCGATGGTTTCTTTTCTTGTTGTAAATACATGTTTGCTAAATGAGTGGAGTCTTTGCATTTCAAAAAAGAAAACAAAGAACAAGACAAAAAAACAACTAAATTACAGCGTTGCGTTCTAATATCGGGCGCAGTGAGCTCTTGTTTAGTGTTTCTGGAGATATTATGGTATATCACGTTAGACCACCCACACGGAGCCCAGCTACTGGTTGAACACACCGAGTTCAAAGGTTCACGCGAGAATTAACCAATTTAATAAGTTATTACCAGTCTTATAGCCAGATTAAATAGTAGATAGCGAAGGAGTCTCCCCACAGACCTCTGTCTGAAGGAGCTCAGGGGGGTTTAAAACCGACCTCTGCCCCTCAAGAAGCCGGTGTGGAGTCAGTTAGTGGGAATCCTCTCCACTGTCCTGGAGTGTGTGTGCCTCACTTCGTTATTGTTGCTCCATTTGCCGGGGAGCTGTCACAGTTTGGCAATGTTTGATCATTCTCAATACCCTTACAACTGCTTCAACTACGATGGCGATGATTACCCGCCCTGTAGTTCTGACGAGGAGAAGAAGATATCCAGACCTGCCTACAGGTAACCTGTGTATTCAGATCGATTGAGAGCTTGGTTTCATTGAGAGGGAGGGAGGGAGGGGGGAGAAAGAGAAAAGTTCAGTCAAACTAATGCACGCTTTATCTTTGCAGTTACATAGCCTTGATTGCAATGGCCATCCAACAGAGTCCTGGCAACAGAGTGACCCTCTCCGGCATTTATGACTTTATCATGACGAAATTCCCCTACTACAGGTCAAATCAAAGAGCCTGGCAGAATTCCATCCGGCACAACCTCTCGCTGAACAGCTGCTTTGTGAAGGTGAGCTGTCAGCACTCGGCTACCTTGTTGTGTAGCATCTAAAACCTTGTTTGTAAAGTTGTTGGGTTCTGAGGATATTGGGGAGGAGATGGAGCCGAGGGGGTGAGGGGACTGGGGAGCCCTGGGCTAGGGGCTGAGTACAGCTCATTTGGTTTCAGCTCTACTACAAAGCTTTCGAAGTGCATGCGACTTTCTGTAACCTGTCCCGACTTGTTCCAATGGCTTAACTTTGAAAGGTGGCTTTAACCGGCCGAGGAACAACTTGCTGCCGTCTTGTATTCGGAATTCACTAAGCACACTTCAGCGGCCGCGGCTTTTCTTTTTAGCTCAAATTCTGCGCCCAAATCGGGATTGTAAATGTAATTTATTCCGTCATATTAGTGTCCCGGACTTTACCTGACTCACTGCTTAAAATCTCAGCAAATTTAATTAGCACTTTTCTTATCAATTTAAATTAAATTCCTAATATAGAAACCCCAACGGTGCTAATTTCTGTTATATAATGAACTTTTCATTGAATTTAAACGAACCCAGGTCCCAAGGTCAGAAGGGAACGAGAGGGGGAAAGGTAATTTCTGGAGCTTCGCGTCAGGGTGCGAGTCAATGTTAGATCTGTTCGAAAACGGGAACTACCGGAGGAGGAGGAGGAGGAGGAGTGTGAAACGGCTCCAGAAGTATCAGTGCAACAGAAGCGAAGAGCCCCAGTCTCCCGGCCCAGGAGCAGTGGACAACCTTTTACAAAGCGTCTCCTGCGACGGTGAGAAGACGGTTGGTTCCAAGACTGGGCAACTGGCGTCGGAAATCTTCTTTGGGAATGAAAGCCCCAACAGACAGCCCCACCACACCAGCCCTCTGCAGAAAGCCGAGTCAGAAATCAAATTTAGCATCGATTATATCCTGTCCGCTCCAGACCCCTTACCTGGGCTCAGACCCCAGCACAACTCGCAAAGCAGCAAACTCCTGCTGCGAGACCACCAACAACTCAATCTACAGTTTTGGACAAAGTGAGCTGATTTTACTGTAAGTAACGCCAGTCTTTGAGCGGAGAACGAGTCCTGGTGTTAAGACTCATCACTATGTCTGATGAGAAACCGTCCCAAGTCATGACGGACTTGAACTCTTCCTCTTCCATGTTCAGCACCAATTGTACTGTAAACCGTGTCTGTATATCTGCTCCTCCGTCAGAAACTTTAACCCCAACGTGTACTCCAGCCAGACGTCAAATTTCAATCATTAACCCTTGGGAGGGTTTAAAAAGCATGCAAAGACCATCTCGACAGTGGACATTCTCCGTCCCGTTCAGCAGCGATGGGACGCGACTTTGTAACGAGAGTTTGTGAATGGAGTTGTGAATGGATTGTAAACCATGTGTTTCATTGACTTGAGAGTATTGACATAAGGGAGGGTGTCCCTTCACATGTTCCACGTTGTGATGAGAATCATCTATGTATTAAGGGAATAAAAGGATGTCACTAAAGGTAGCCTAACTGGGAGCCGGGTTTCATCATTTATTGGCATTGCAAAACAGCCTACACACCAGGTCACCAACAACAGAGTGTGTGCCTCTTGCATGGAGCTTGGGCTAAATCAGCTAGCTGGAGAGATCATTCGAACCAAAGTTGGCTAATGGTAGCTTCAAAGCCTGTAGATATGTCTGGTTCTTTCTGATCATTACCCCTATAACATCACATCAAATAAATATGAAGTTAGGGAACACTGCAGAGACTGGAGCCCATAATCTAGGCTGACACTCCCAGTGCAGTGCTGAGGGAGTGCTGCACTGTCGGAGGTGCCGTCTTTCAGATGAAACGTTAAACCGAGGCCCCGTCTGCTCTCAGGTGGATGTAAAAGGTCCCATGGCCATTATTTCGAGGAACAGGGGAGGTCTCCCCGTGTCCTGGGGCCAATATTTATCCCTCAACCAACATCACTAAAAAACAGATTATCTGGTCATTATCACATTGCTGTTTGTGGGAGCTTGCTGTGCTCAAATTGGCTGCTGCGTTTCCTACATTACAACAGTGACAACACTTCAAAAAGTACTTCATTGGCTGTGAAGCGCTTTGGGACGTCCTGAGGTGGTGAAAGGCGCTGTAGAAATGCAAGGTTTTCTTTCAGAGTGTAGTCAGCATTAACCATCCCCGCAGTAACCGAGGAAATGCTCCCGTCATTATTTGGCTAATATATCCATTTTATGTTTACACCATACAATCGGATTGTCGTGCCTTTTTCAATAGGGCACTCAATCATCGGCTGTTGTGTGTGGGGTTTTTGGGACATTTTTCAATGTAACCTTTATTTACGTACAGCTACATCAGTTTGAGACGTTTAACATGACTGGCATTTAATAAGAGAACGAGAGTGGGGGTGGGAGCAGGGAGTGACCTTATTTCAATGTGCGGAGCCCCATTAGCTCATCCCGGCGCTGCTACATTCCGAAGGTAATTAACATTAAATACTGTGTCTGCCTTCTCACAAATCTTTTGATCGATGACTAATATTAACACTAATACCGCCTCCCCCCAAGCGAATGTCTGGTGCCGGGATCCGTTCCGGATCATCGCGTTTCCATTAAGAAAGTTGTTGATGAAATGGCCGTCATGGGGAATTTTACATAAATTAATCCAGCCTCAAAACACCGCATTAAACAGTTGGCTGCAGCATTAACACTCAACCATTGCAGCGCTCCACAGGCTCAGGAATATTAAAATACTAAATAAAGTTGTGACATGGGTGTGTGGAACGAGAAATACTTTTATCGGCTTTAGGCATCTTAACTAAAATTACCTTTTTAAATTTGTAAGTGCAGTGAAGTGCATCGTCACTTATTAGATTTCAGATACTCTTTCAGAATGCTGCCCAATGCAATTCTCTCATTTCAAGGGAAATATAATGAGGTCTCGGAGAACCAGGAGACTGTTGGCGTCGCTGTCATTGTGTTTATTCACAAGTCATCAGAAATGCACTTTGCAGCTCCCAGTGGGGGCGCTTTGCCTCTGAATGTGGACCGCGGTTGGGGCAAGTTTTGCCTCTGTTTTAATACAGGGAGGAGTGAGGAATCTTCTGCTCTTAACAGAAGCAGTGTGTCAATCAGGGTCTGGTGATGGAACATTCATTGGCAGCAATGGTTTGTGAAGGTGTTGGGTCAAGTCTATTGAAATCTGTCTAAGCCTAGCCTCCCTTTGGGCCGGATTTTCCGATCAGAGGCTTCCTGCCTGCGGATGCCCCCGATCGGGAAAAATCTACGCACTTACCTGCTGGCTCGGTAGGTCCCGAGACTTCCGCTCCTGGGCCTCTCCGGGTCCGCGCGCAGAGGCCCAGGTATCCCAGGGGCGCAGGCGATTCGCAAGCGTCCCTGGGTTCACGTGGACCATGGGGAACCAATCAAAGAAGGGAATCCCCCTTCACACTTTTGACAGGTCTCTCCCTTTAGATCTGTCAAAAGTATGATTGGGGATCACTCAAAAAACACACTAAAACATTAAATACATTTTTTAAAAATCACGTATTTAAAATTAGTTAAAATTACATTAAATAAAATATTTTAAACAAAAATTTAATTTTTGAAAAAAAATAATTAAAGATTTTTACGGGGCTAAAAATAAACTTACCTTTTTTAAAAGTATTTTAAAATTATAAATGCGTGAAAAAAAATGTATTTATTTATTTTTTTAAACTTATGCTGGTAAAAGCAGGCCTTAAACCTGCTGCTTTTAACAGGCGTAGGATTTTTCAAGGTTTTCAGCGGGCGGAGGTTGTACAGAAAGCGGAACTCTCCCCGACAGATCGGAAGTGCCGGGTTTTAGTGCATACGCTTTGCCTGCCTGAAACCGGCACTTGCGAGGCCCCTACGGGTGCGTACACACCTTGTACACACCCATGGGGGTCGGAAAATCCAACCCATTTTCCTGCAATCTCTATCTATGCGAATGTAAGTTTGCACAGCACATGTGCGGTGTATTTGGATCTTGGCAGCGCGGATCACTTGCAAACAACCCAAAGACACAAATGACCTCATCAGCATCAAAGCCCCCGATTTAACATGAATTAATTTTTAATCAAGTCTCAGTTACTCCACCCATCAGAGCAGGAAGGGAAATATTCCTCGCATGCCACATTTCAGAGACAGACTGGGATCCAGCCTAGGAGATATGTTGGGCCAGAATTTGCGGTGGGTACTCAGAGTGCGCCGTCATACCACCTTTGAAATGGACAGCAAGTTTCGGGATTTCTGCATGCGCTTGCACAGGCGCTAAATCCTGAACTTGCGATCTATCATGTTCCGACTTGACAGATCGTCCGCACAGTGGATAGAGAGAGAATATTTCCACTTAGAGTCAGAGTCATAACGGCACAGAAGGAGGCCTTTCGGCCCATCGGGTCCGTGCCGGCTCTCTGTAGAGCGATCCAGTCAGTCCCATTCTCCCGCTCTATCCCCGTAGCCCTGCAAGTTTATTTCCCTCAAGTGCCTATCCAGTCTCCCCTTGAAAACATTGAGTGTCTCCGCTTCCACCACTTCCGTCGGCAGCGAGTTCCAGGTCCTCACCACTCTCTGTGTAAAAAAGTTTTTCCTCACATCACCCCTGTATCTCTTGCCCAAAACCTTAAATCTGTGTCCCCTAGTCCTTGTACCAACAACTCGTGGGAACAGCCTTTCCCCGTCTATCCTATCCAAACCCGTCATAATCTTGTACACCTCTATCAAATCCCCCCTCAACCTCCTTTGCTCTAATGAAAACAAATCCAGCTCCTCTAACCTGTCCTTGTAGCTAAGATCCCCCATCCCCAGAACCATTCTGGTAAATCTCCTCTACACCCTCTCAAGTGCCTTCACATCCTTCCTAAAGTCTGGTGAGCAGAACTGGAAGCAATACTCCAGTTGTGGCCTAACCAGCGCTTTATAACGATTCAGCATAACTTCTCTACTTTTGTACTCAATACCTCTATTTATGAAGCCCAAGATCCCACATGCTTTGCTAACCACTCTCTCAATATGTCCCGCCACCTTCAGGGACCTATGCACATTAACTCCCAGGTCCCTCTGTCCCTGCACACTCTTTAAAACTGTGCCATTAAGTGTATATTGCCTCTCCCTGTTCCTTCTGCGAAAATGCATCACCTCACACTTCTCTGTATTAAATTCCATCTGCCACTTGTCTGCCCATTCTGCTAGCCTTTCTATGTCCTGTTGCAGTCGATTGGTATCATCCTCACTGTTTGCCACACCCCCAAGTTTGGTGTCATCAGCAAATTTAGAAATTCTACTCTGTATTCTAATATCCAGGTCATTTATATATATCAAAAAAAGCAGTTGCCCCAGCACTGATCCTTGGGAAACACCACTGTCTACCATCCCCCATCTGAAAAACAGCCATTTACCACAACTCGCTGTTTTCTGTCCTTAAGCCAATTCCTTATCCAAGCTGCCACTGACCCACCTATTCCATGAGCCTCAATTTTGTTAACCAGCCTTCTATGTGGTACTTTGTCAAATGCCTTCCTAAAATCCATGTAGACAACATCCATTGCATTCCCTTCATCAATCCTCCCTGTTACTTCATCAAAAAATTCAATTAGATTAGTCAAACACGACCTGCCTTTTACAAATCCATGTTGGCTCTCCTTAATTAGCTTAAACCTCTCCAAGTGCCCGTTAATTTTTTCTTTGATTATTGTATCTAAAACTTTACCCACCACTGATGATAAACTGACCGGCCTGTAGTTACTAGGATTGTCCTTACACCCTTTCTTGAACAATGGTGTCACATTTGCCACTTTCCAATCCTCAGGCACCTCCCCCGCATCTAGGGAAGATTGGAAAATTATGGCAAGCCCTTCTGCTATCTCCTCCCCCAATTCCCTTAGCAATCTGGGATGCAAGCCATCTGGACCAGGTGACTTATCCACTCTAAGCATACCCAGTCTTTCTAGTACATCCTGTCTATCAACTTTCACCCCTTCCATTGCTTCTACCTTTTCCACTTCTACCGATATTTTGTCAGCATCCACCTCCTTAGTAAACACTGATACAAAGTGCTCATTGAGTATTCTAGCCTTGCCCTGTGCCTCTAAGCATATATCACCTTCTTTGTCCCTAATAGGCCCCACCCCGCCTCTTACTACCCGCTTACAGTTTACATGTCGGTAGAAGATTTTTGCGTTTATGTTAACCGTCATTCTACTCTCATATTCTCTCTTTGTCAATCTTATTTTCATCTTCACTTCCCCTCTCAACTTACTGTATTTGGTCTGATTTTCCCTTGAAGAATTCACCTGACATGCATCATACACCCTCTTTTTTTGTTTCATCATCTTCTCAATCTCTCTCGTCATCCAAGGAGCCCTTGCTGTGGTTCTCTTACCCTTCTCTCTTGTTGAAATGTACCTAGCCTGTACTTGGAACATCTCCACCTTAAAGATCACCCATTGTTCCATTACAGTTTTCCTTGTCAGTCTTTGGTTCCATTTTACCCTGGCTAGATCCTTTCGCATCCCATTGAAGTTAGCCCTATTCCAGTTTAGAAGTTCCCCTCTAGATTGTTCCTTGCTCCTCTCCATTGCTAATCTAAATCTTATGATACGATGATCACTCGTACCCAAGTGTTCTCCCACAGACACTTGGTCGACCTGGCCCACCTCATTCCCCAGCACCAGATCCAGCAATGCCTCCTTCCTAGTTGGGCCAAGAACATACTGGTCAAGGAAATTCTCCTGAACACATTTCATAAATTCCTCCCCCGCCTTTCCCTTTACCCTAGCATTATCCCAATCGATATTTGGGTAATTAAAGTCCCCCAATATCACCACTCTATAGCTCTTGCATATCTCTGCGATTTCCCTGCAGATTTGCTCCTCTACCTCCCTCTCACTATTTGGAGACCTGTAGAATACCCCAAATAGCGTGATCATACCCTTTTTGCTCCTCAACTCTAACCAAATGGATTCTGTCCTTGTCCCCTCAAGAACATCCTCCCTTTCCAACACTACAATGTCTTCCTTAATCAGCACTGCCACCCCACCTCCCTTTTTTCCTTCCCTATCTTTTCTGAACACCTGAACAATCTGTCATGTTCCTACTTGTCAGATCGTCCGCACTATGGATACAGAGAGAATATTTTCACTTAGAGTCATAGAGTCATAACGGCACAGAAGGAGGTTATTCGGCCCATCGAGTCCGTGCCAGCTCTCTGTAGAGCAATCCAGTCAGCCCCATTCCCCGCTCTATCCCCGTAGCCCTGCAAGTTTATTTCCCTCAAGTGCCTATCCAGTCTCCCCTTGAAAACATGGAGTGTCTCCGCTTCCACCACTTCCGTCGGCAGCGAGTTCCAGGTCCTCACCACTCGCTGTGTAAAAAAGTTTTCCCTCACTTCCCCCCTGTATCTCTTGCCCAAAACCTTAAATCTGTGTCCCCTAGTCCTTGTACCATCAACTCGTGGGAACAGCCTTTCCCCGTCTAGCCTATCCAAACCCGTCATAATCTTGTACACCTCTATCAAATCCCCCCTCAACCTCCTTTGCTCTAATGAAAACAAATCCAGCTTCTCCAACCTGTCCTTGTAGCTAAGATCCCCCATCCCCAGAACCATTCTGGTAAATCTCCTCTGCACCCTCTCAAGGGCCTTCACATTCTTCCTAAAGTGTGGTGACCAGAACTGGATGCAATATTCCAGTTGTGGCCTAACCAGCGCTGTAGGGAACAGCATAACTAGAGGCCATCAATACGATAGTCACCAAGAAATCCAACAGGGAATTCAGAAGAAACTTCTTTACCCAGAGAGTGGTGAGAATGCGATGAACTCGTTACCACAGGGAGTGGTTGAAGCGAATAATATAGATGTATTTAAGGGGAGGCTGGACAAACATATGGGGAGAAGGAAATAGAGGGTTATGATGATAGATTTAGATGAGGAAAGACGGGAGGAGGCTCAAGTGGAGCATAAACGCCGGCATGGACTGGTTGGGCCGAATGGCCTGTTTCTGTGCTGTATATCCTATGTAATCCTATGTAATCCTATATAA
Source organism: Squalus acanthias (assembly GCA_030390025.1). NCBI lineage: Eukaryota > Metazoa > Chordata > Chondrichthyes > Squaliformes > Squalidae > Squalus > Squalus acanthias. Next base: position 11,870,947 of record CM059442.1, on the reverse strand, counting down.
TCTGTAAAATTCGCAATTATCGCGATTCGAAATAACGAGATAAAGCAGATTCGTTTCATCAGTTTTATTTCAACAAAATTCTGTCATGATTAAACAGGACACAGAAGCCTGTAAAATGGCCGCTGAGCATCATGGCAGAAGCTTCCAGAATACAGTGGGCAGACAAGATGGCGTTCGAATAAACATTTCAGTATAAGATTGGATAATACTCGGCAAACATTGATAAAGACAGGATGCAACCTGTTTGCATTTGTGACAATAGCAAAGATATAAGTGCTGGAATCATTTTCCATGCACAAGTAAGGACCATTGTACTGGGCAATTGAAGGCCCATCCAGACACAGCAATACACATATCAGTATTCGAGAAGGCCCCAAACCCAGTCAGGGAGACTCCTAGCCGGCTCGACAATGGGGAAAACATTAACGGATAGTTGGCCAGTTTCAGGTGCTACCAATACCCATTAAAGGAAAGAATCGCCCCATGCTGGGAGTTTTGTGCACCAGTATTACACAAAGGACAAACATTAAGATTTGAGCAGGAGATAAGGGAACACAGCACTATAACTATAGTGAACAAATGTCCATCGGGGGCTTATTCTCTTGATTCGACTCTTGACTCGGGCTGAACTCTTGCTTATTATTCTCTTATCTGGCTGATGACTGCTGAACTCTTATTCGCTTGCCGCTTCATGGACTCGCTTGACTGGTGAGCTTTTGATTGTCTCTCTGGACTTCTACAACCGTGTCCGAGCACTGTCGAGTTCTTCATGACAACGGGGAGCCCAGCCTGCTAGCCGGAGCAGAGAAGATAAACAAGTGGGGTACAGAGACCCCTTCCAACACGTGACAGTCAGGTGTTGCAGCGAAACAAGCCGAGTGCCTCGTTTAAAATTCTCCAAAGTATCACGAGTGGTGAGCATGTTTCCTCGATCCTACAAATCTAGATTAGTGGAGGTATTGATAAGGGAGGGTGGTTTTTATTAAGGATAAATATAATGTGTTCCCCTTTTTTTTACGATGTGCCGTGCGTTCCTCATTACCCTAGACCAAGTTTTATGAATGTATGTATACTTGTACTGTCATTAATTTGTGCCTATGACATGTACTTCATGACTTTGGACGTTATGCAATAAAGATTTCCATTTCGTACTATTCAACCGGGTCTATTTGAGTTTTCTCTGCATTACTGCTCTCGCACCTAAGTCCAGTGTTAGAACCGTAAGGGCGACTGGGTCGAACCACTCACAGGTGCTTATTGCAACAAGGCTGGCCGGAGACCAGAGCAAGCAATAGTATTAGGCAACGAAGGCCTAACCCCGCACAAGCACCCTGAACCGAAACCCCTTACAAACCCTATGCACTGACACCGCATCAACGGGGAATTCCCAATTGCTGGGGCAGAGTTGGGCTAATTGCCCACCAACTGCCCAGCGATGACGCCTGAAAATGTTACAGCTGACGCAAGCAGGCGCAGGGCCTGTTTCCACAGTGTAAGGGGATTCATCCCGGCAAACCCAAATCAATTCAAAACTCATGAGGCCGGAAATGGAAGCATTTTAGGATTTTGTCCATGAAAAGTATTTATTGTCCATGAAAAGTTCGGAGGAAGCAGTTGCTACATCGATAAGATTATTTATTTATTGGCAGCTATGTGGAGCATAAGCTTAAAAAAAATCCAAACTGAAAGTATAGATGTTTATCCCGGCATTATTTGAGAAGTTTTTTTGACCATTGTGATCTCACCTCATGCCACCATAATTAAATAGAATTACATCGAATATACAGCACAGAAACAGGCCATTCGGCCCAACCAGTCTGTGCTGGTGTTTATACTACAGAATTTGTTCATCCCAGTGTGGCATAAGAATAAAACAAAAAGGGTGACTCAACCGTGGCTAACAAGGGAAATTAGGGATAGCATAAGATCCAAGGAGAGGGCATATAAATTGGCCAGAAAAAGCGGTAGCCCTGAGGATTGGGAGCAGTTTAGGATTCAACAAAGGAGGACAAAGGGATTAATTAAGAAGGGGAAAATAGAATATGAAAGTAAGTTTTCTGGGAACATAAAAACTGACTGTAAGAGCTTTTATAGATATGTGAAGAGAAAAAGATTAGTGAAATCAAGTGTAGGTCCCTTGCAGGCAGAAGCGGGGGAAGTTATAATGGGAAACAAAGAAATGGCAGCCCAATTAAATGCATATTTTGGTTCTGTCTTCACAAAGGAGGACACAAATAACCTCCCAGAGATGTTGGAGAACATACGGTCTGATGAAAGGGAGGAACTGAAAGAAATCAGTATTTGCAGGGAAATGGTGTTAGGGAAATTGACGGTATTGAAGGCCAATAAATCCCCAGGGCCTGATAATCTACATCCTAGGGTACTTAAGGAAGTGGCCCTAGAAATAGTAGATGCATTGCTGATCATCTTCCAACATTCGATGGAATCTGGAACTGTACCCATGGATTGGAGGGTAGCTAATGTTACCCCACTATTCAAAAAGGGTGGTAGAGAGAAAGCGGGGAATTACAGACCGGTAAGCCTGACATCGGTAGTGGGGAAAATGCGAGAGTCCATTATAAAGGATGTAATAGCTGAGCATTTGAAAAACAGTGACAGGATCGGACAAAGTCAACATGGATTTACAAAAGGTAAATCGTGCTTGACTAATCTACTGGAATTTTTTGAGGATGTAACTGGGAAAATAGATAAGGGAGAACCAGTAGATGTGGTGTATTTGGACTTTCAAAAGGCTTTCGATAAGGTCCCGCATAAGAGATTAGCATGTAAAGTTAAGGCATATGGGATTAGGGGCAAGGTATTGACTTGGATAGAGAACTGGTTGGCGGACAGAAAGCAGAGAGTAGGAATTAATGGGTCTTTTTCCGAGTGGCAAGCAGTGACTAGTGGGGTACCGCAGGGATCGGTCCTTGGACCCCAGCTATTCACAATATACATTAATGATCTAGATGAGGGAATTAAATGTAATATCTCCAAGTTTGCAGATGACACAAAGCTGGGTGGGAGTGTGTGCTGCGATGAGGATACCGAGAAACTCCAGGATGATCTGGACAGGTTGGGTGAGTGGGCAGAAGCGTGGCAGATGCAATATAACGTGGATAAGTGCGAGGTTATCCACTTTGGTGTCAAAAACAGAAAGGCAGACAATTATCTGAAAGGCAATAGATTGGGAGAAGGGGAAGTGCAACGAGACCTGGGTGTCCTTGTGCACCAGTCGCTGAAAGTAAGCATGCAGGTGCAGCAGGCGGTGAAGAAGGCAAATGGTATGTTGGCCTTCATAGCAAAAGAGTTTGAGTATAGGAACAGGGATGTCCTGCTGCAGTTGTACAGGGCCTTGGTGAGACCACACCTTGAGTACTGTGTGCAGTTTTGGTCACCTTATGTGAGGAAGGATGTTCTTGCCATGGAAGGAGTTCAGCGAAGATTCACAAGGCTGATACCTGGGATGGCAGGAATGACATATGAGGAGAGATTGGGTCGTTTGGGCTTATACTCACTGGAGTATAGAAGAATGAGAGGGGATCTCATTGAAACATATAAAATTCTGACAGGTCTGGACAAACTAGATGCAGGAAGAATGTTCCCGATGGTCGGAGAGTCCAGAACCAGGGGTCATAATCTACGGATAACGGGTAAACCATTTAGGACAGAAATGAGGAAGAATTTCTTCACCCAGAGAGTGGTGAACCTGTGGAATTCTCTACCTCAGAAGGTAGTTGAGGCGAAGTCATTAAATATATTCAAGGATGAGTTAGATATATTTCTTAAAGCTAAAGGTATCAAGGGATATGGGGAGAAGGCAGGTACAGGGTACTGAGTTTAGATGATCAGCCATGATCTCATCGAATGGCGGAGCAGGCTCGAGGTGCCGAATGGCCTACTCCTGCTCCTATCTTCTATGTTTCTATGTTTCTATACACCACACGAGTCTTCTCCCATTCCATCTGCCTCATCTCAGCCTTTCAGCATATCTCTCCATTCCCTTTACTCTCATGTACTCATCTCGTTTCCTTTTGAAAGCATCTAAGCTATTTGCCTCAACCACTTCCTGTGGTAGCGAGTTCCACATTCTAACCATTCTCTGAGTACAGAAATTTCTCCTTATTTCCCTATTGGGTTTATTAGTAACTATCTTGTATTTATGGCCCCTAGATTTGGATTCTCCCACAAGTGGAAACATTCTCTCCACATCTACCCTGTCCAACCCATTCATAATTTTAAGAGATCTATTAGGTTGCCTCTAAATCTTCTATTTTCTAAAGAAAAAAGCCCCAACCTGTTAAATCTTTCCTGATATCTGTAATCGTTCAGTCTGGTACCATCCTTGTAAATCTTTTTAATTGGGAACATTTACCAATCTAACCACAGATTGTTGTAAATGCACATCCGTTGATCTGACTGGCGAATGACAGATATGGGGTGAGAGTTGGGAGGTGTATTTTGGAAATACAAGCCTGAAAACTGCACACACTCATGGAAACTAACATTGACATTCCTTTTCAAAATCAGAGGCAACTATTTAAAGTTTTTTTTTAAAGAATGGGATATCTATAGAATTTCACATCAATATCCATTTTTAATATAACAACAGAAAACGCTGGAAACACTCAGCAGGACAGGCAGCATCCATGGAGAGAGAAACAGAGTTAACGTTTCAGGTCTGGGACCCTTCATCAGAACTGGAAAAAGCTGGAGATGTAACAGATATTGAGCAGGTGCAGAGACAGGGGGGCGCGGGGGGAGGGGGGGGGGAGGAAGGAATTGAAGGAACATACTGTGCTTTTGTAAGAGGCAGGAAAGATAAAATGTTGCAAATGGGAATGGCAAAATCATACAGCATGAAAAATGGGGACAGGGGTTATAGTTTGAAATTGTTGAACTCAATGTTGAGTCCAGAGGGCTGTAAAGTGCCTAATCGAAAGATGAGGTGCTGTTCCACGAGCTTACGTTGAGCTTCATTGGAACAGTGTAATAGGCCGAGGACAGAGAGATCAGAGTGGGAGTGAAGCGGTGAATTAAAGTGACAGCGACCGGAAGCTCAAGGTCACCCTTGCGGACTGAACGGAAGTGTTCTGCAAAGAGGTCGCCCAATCTGCGTTTGGTCTCCCCAATGTAGAGGAGACCACATCGTGAGCAGCGAATACAGTATACTAAATTGCAAGAAGTACAAGTAAATCGCTGTTTCACCTGGAAGGGGTGTTTGGGGCCCTGGACAGTGGGAAGGGAGGAGGTAAAAGGGCATGTGTTGCATCTCCTGCGCTTGCACGGGAAGGTGCCAGGCGAAGGGGAAGGGCTGTTAGGGGTGATAGAGGAGTGGACCAGGGTGTCGCGGAGGGAGCGGTCCCTTTGGAATTCTGAAAGGGGAGGTGAGGGGAAGATGCGTTTGGTGGTGGGATCACGCTGGAGGTGGCGGAAATGGCGGAGGATGATAGGGTTCCCCTTGTCCTCACCTTTCACCCCACCAGCCTCCACATTCAACGGATCATCCTCCGCCATTTCCGCCACCTCCAGCGTGATCCCACCACCAAACGCATCTTCCCCTCACCTCCCCTTTCAGCATTCCGAAGGGACCGCTCCCTCCGCGACACCCTGGTCCACTCCTCAATCACCCCTAACAGCCCTTCCCCTTCGCCTGGCACCTTCCCGTGCAAGAGCAGGAGATGCAACACATGCCCTTCCCACTGTCCAGGGCCCCAAACACCCCTTCCAGGTGAAACAGCGATTTACTTGTACTTCTTGCAATTTAGTATACTGTATTCGCTGCTCACGATGTGGTCTCCTCTACATTGGGGAGACCAAATGCAGATTGGGCGACCTCTTTGCGGAACACCTCCGTTCAGTCCGCAAGGGTGACCTTGAGCTTCCGGTCGCCTGTCACTTTAATTCACCGCTTCACTCCCACTCTGATCTCTCTGTCCTCGACCTATTACACTGTTCCAATGAAGCTCAACGTAAGCTCGTGGAACAGCAACTCATCTTTCGATTAGGCACTTTACAGCCTTCTGGACTCAACATTGAGTTCAACAATTTCAAACTATAACCCCTGCCCCCATTTTTCATGCTGTATGATTTTGCCATTCCCATTTGCAACATTTTATCTTTCCTGCCTCTTACAAAAGCACAGTATATTCCTTCAATTCCTTCCTCCCCTCCCCCTCCCCCCGCGCCCCCCTGTCTCTGCACCTGCTCAATATCTGTTACATCTCCAGCTTTTTCCAGTTCTGATGAAGGGTCCCAGACCTGAAACGTTAACTCTGTTTCTCTCTCCACGGATGCTGCCTGACCTGCTGAGTGTTTCCAGCGTTTTCTGTTGTTATTTCAGATTTCCAGCATCCGCAGTATTTTGCTATTCCACTTTTAATATATTTGACTTCTGGTTCCAAACTGCTTGTAGCCTCTCTGCTGACTTCTTGGGAACAGCAGACAAGGTTTTGCCAGTGTGGGTGTTGGTTGGCTGTACATGAGATGAACTTCACATTCCACACTCTGAAGAAACCAATGGGGACATTGGTTATACTTTGTTGGCTGTAAGGCGTGTTGGGACGTTCTGAGGCCTTGAAAGTCGCTATATAAATGCAAGTCTTATTTGTGAAAGCCCATCTTTATGACTGGAGGATTATCAATTAAAATAGAATGGTATAGAGCAAAAGGAGGCCATTCGGCCCATCGTGCCTGTGCTGGCTCTTTGAAAGAGCTCTCCAGTTAGTCCCACTCCCCCTGCTCTTTCCCCACAGCCCTGCAATTTTTTTCCATTTCAAGTATTTATCCAATTCCTTTTTGAAAGTCACTGTTGAATCTGCTTCCACCGCCCTTTCAGACAGCGGATTCCAGATCATAACAACTCGCTGTGTAAAACAATTCTCCTCATTCTCCCCCCCACCCATTCTTTTGCCATAAAATTGAATTAATTGGACAGAAATCCTGAGCAATTTTGATTTTTATACATATTTCCTTCTTACTTATTTCATATCAGCTGCAGAGATGAAGCTGAATGCGAAGCATTCTATGTTACGGTGATAGTTTTAATTACATTCTAAGTATTCTCGAACAGTCTGTCTCCAGGATGCATGGAGAACTTTGAAATGACAGCTTCTTAAACATTTTATTGCATTCAACCTATTGCTAAGTATCAGCTGTGGCTCAGTGGGTAGCACTCTCACCTCGGAGTCAGAAAGCCACAGGTTCAGGACCCACTCCACAGATTGGAGCACATAATCCAGGCTGACACTCCAGTGCAGTGCTGAGGGAGCGCTGCACTATTGGAGATGCTACCTTTCGGATGAGACGTTAAACCAAGGCCCCGTCTGCTCTCTCAGGTGGATGTAAAAGATCCCCTGGCACTATTTAAAGGAGAGCAGGGAGTTCTCCCAGTGTCCTGGCCAATATCTATCTCTCAGCTAACATCACTGAAATAGATTAACATGTCATTTATCTCATTGCTGTTTTTGGGAGCTTGCTGTGTGCAAATTGGCTGCCGCATTTGTCTACATATCAACAGTGACTCAACTTCAAAAGTACTTCATTGATTGTGAAGTGCTTTGGGACATCCTGAGGGTTTGATATAAAACCAAGTTTGTTCTTTCTTAAACTTTTCTAAGTCCAGTTCTACACGAAATGTTTCACCTGAAGGATCAATATATGCAGCACAATCTCTACTAGACCAATAACTGTGCAAAATGCAATATCATGATCAGTTGATCGAGTTCTTTGATAAGGTAACAGAGAGGGTTGATGAGGGCAATGCGGTTGATGTGGTGTACATGGATTTCCAAAAGGCGTTCGACAAAGTGCCACATAATAGGCTTACCAGCAAAGTTAAAGCCCATGGAATAAAAGGGACAATGGCCACAATGATACGAAATTGGCTAAGTGACAGGAAACAGAGAGTAGTGGTGAACGGTTGTTTTTCGGACAGGAGGAAGGTACACAGTGGTGTTCCCAGAGGTCGGTACTAGGACCACTGCTTTTCTTGATATAGCCATGATGTGGACTGGGGTGGACAAATGTGAGAAGTCGCACAACACCAGGTTATAGTCCAACAGCTTTATTTGAAATCACAAGCTTACGGAGCGCTGCTCCTTCGTCACCTGATGAAGGAGCAGCGCTCCGAAAGCTTGTGATTTCAAATAAAGCTGTTGGACTATAACCTGGTGTTGTGCGACTTCTCACATTTTTCTTGATATATATCAATGACTTGGACTTGGGTGTACAGAGCACAATTTCAAAATTTGCAGATGACACAAAACTTGGAACAGTGAGGAGGTTAGTGATAGACTTCAAGAGGACATAGACAGGCTGGTGGAATGGGCGGACACGTGGAAGATGAAATTTAATGCAGAAAAGTGTGAAGTAAAACATTTTGGTAGAATGAGGAGAGGCAGAATAAACTAAAGGGTACAATCCTAAAGGGGGTGCATGAACAGAGAGACCTGGGGGTATATGTGCACAAATCGTTGAAGCTGGCAGGGCAGGTTGAGAAAGCAGTTAAAAAAGCTTATGGGATCCTGGGCTTCATGAACAGAGGTATAGAGTACAAAAGCGTGGAAATTATGATGAACCTGTATAAAACACTGGTTCGGCCCCAACTGGAGTATTGTGTCCAGTTCTGGATGTGAAGGCCTTAGAGAGGGTGCAGAAAAGGTTTACGAGAATGATTCCGGGGATGAGGGACTTCAGTTACGTGGATAGACTGGAGAAGCTGGGGTTGTTCTCCTTAGAGCAGAGAAGGTTGAGAGGAGATTTGATAGAGGTGTTCAAAAACATGAGGGGTCTGAACAGAGTAGATAGAGAGAAACTGTTCCCATTGGCGGAAGGGTCGAGAACCAAAGGACACAGATTTAAGGTGATTGGCAAAAGAACCAAAGGCGACATAAGAAAAAAAAAATTTACACAGCGAGTGGTTAGGATCTGGAATGCACGGCCTGAAAGGGGTGTGGAGGCAGACTTTCAAAAGGGAGTTGGATAAGTACCTTAAAGAAAACATTTTGCAGGGCTATGGGGAAAGGGCGGGGAGTGGGACTAGCTGAAATGCTCTTGCAGAGAGCCGGCATGGGCTCGATGGGCCAAATGGCCTTCTTCCATGCTGTAACCATTTTATGATCCATTCTATGATTCTACCTTGGTGCAGAATGAAAAGTGAGTCTAAACTAAGGTGGTATATTTGGCACAACTCCAAAAATCATAACAATTTGCATGTGCATTATAAGGTAACTGGAACTGTTATATATGTATATCGTTAAAGGCTTGAATAGAGTCCTGATATGACTCGGTATCCAATGTGTGTCTGATAGACACATACAATGAATGAGGCTATTCACCAAAAGAAAGCAGAACCATAAAATGTAATTTCAAAGCCAGTGTCAATCAATGTGACAATGTTGAGGAGATCAAATTGCCACATAATTAGCTCCATATATCCTTAGTTTAAAGCTCTTTCATCAGAACATACAGAACCTGAAAACACACCATTTCAGTCTACCTGTCCACTCTCACAGTTCAAAACACAACATTCAGTTCACTACTTATTTACTCCATTGATTTTCTCACAAAATCCTTGTCCAGCTCAAGATTTGATCACCTCCCTGGGCAGTTAACTCCGAACATTCACTGTCCTCTGTGTGAAATAATTATATCTGTTCTGGCCATTCACCCTCTCTCCCTTTTCAGCTCCATCCCAAGTTTCTTCCTCATCGCTCTCAGATCTATGTTTCTCAGGGTTCAACTTCTCAATATCCTGAAGAAGCTTGAATACCTCAATAGGACTCAACCCCCTTAATCTTCTCTCCTTCAGGTAAAATACACTCAAGAGATTGTTTTCTATAACAAAGATTCCATTCTTTACCATAAACAGTTAGCTACTCTCACCAAAAGGATTAAAATGGAGGCAAAATTTCCTCTGTTCCCTATTTGTAGAATATTTATATTTATATGTATATAGGACATAATTATGAATTTTGCAGAGGAGATCTCTTTCTGCAATTGAGAGTTGTACCCTAAAGAATAAATTCCGCTCATCTTCACGAATTGTGTTAGTGGGAGAATGTGGAGAGGGGAAGGCTACCCCATCTGCTACCTCCAACTGAAGGGAACTTTTATCCCAGAGAAAAGTATTTATATCCGTGTGGAAACTAATCCATTTCTCTTTGGTGTGTTTTCATATACCAGTGTTTACTAGGAGAAAATATACAGAAGAAAACTCTGGGGAATAGTTGTACAGGAAACATCTGAAGATGAATTGGGAGCCCTCATATCACTTGAACTGAAGTAGCCCAAGCATACAGGAATAAGAAACACTTGGAAACGTTTGCAGCAATTAAATAGGGAACATCACGATAAAATTAAGGACTGCACCATTGGGATTTAATTTTTCTTGGAAAAATAGTCACAGCGTCACAACAGAAAACTGGAGCTAGGATTCCAGTCTGAAGCTTGAGAGGCATGAAAACTCTCAGATATAGATTGAAAACCTAGCTACACCCAACTCTGAGCATCATATTGCGATTTAGACAGCAATTCAAACATCCATTGTGACTAATCAGAGGGTAAGGTAATCTCGTGTTCGTGGTACTGGACCAGCAACCAAGAGATCATGAGATCGTAGAATCATAGAATGGTTACAGTACAGAAGGAGGCCATTCGGCCCATTGAGCCCATGCCGGCTCTCTGCAAGAGCACTTCAGCTAGTCCCACTCCCCTGCCCTTTCCCCGTAACCCTGCAATTTTTTTTCCTTCAGGCAGGTACTTATCCAATTCCATTTTGAAAGCCACAATTGAGTCTGCCTCCACCACCCGTTCAGGCAGTGCATTCCAGATCATAACCACTCGCTGCATAAAAATGTTTTTCCTCATGTCGCCTTTGGTTCTTTTGCCAATCACCTTAAATCTGTGCCCTCTGGTTCTCGACCCTTCCGCCAATGGGAATAGTTTCCCTCTGTCCAGACCCCTCATGATTTTGAACACCTCTATCAAATCTCCTCTCAACCTTCTCTGCTCTAAGGAGAACAACCCCAGCTTCTCTAGTCTATCCACGTAACTGAAGTCCCTCATCCCTGGAACCATTCTCATGAGTGTAAATCCCATCATAGCAAGTTGTGCAATTGAATTCTAGTAATAACACAAATGATATGGCAGGTGGGTAGTCTTAGCTCTTGCCAACATGCACCGTAGCTCTCTGGATTTAGCTAAGTAGATTATGTCCCTACAGAGGGGGAGTGTGCTCTCTGTATCAGGCACAGAGAAAGCCTACCCGTGTGGAGATCTCAGTAGATCTTGACGACTGTTAACACGTTAATGGGCTTCTACACATGTCAGACAGCGGACCTATCACATCAGGAAGTGGAAGGAAGCTCAAATTATTTGACATAATTATACAAAAGTTTGGAAAACTTGTTTGGAGCAAATACATCCCATTACAGAAATTAAATATAGACGTGTTTTAGCCATTTTCTTAAAAGCACCATTTACAGCACTGACCTTAGTACAGCCCCTAGGAGGGGCACCTTAGGTTAGCTCGAACTAAGAACACAAGAACATTATGAATATGAAATGGGAAAAGAGTGTTTGGCTCATTAAGACGTCTCCTTGTAACAGGCCATGTAGAAATTGTCCCATCATGCACTCTCCCCAACACATTCAATCTCCGACAGGAGGCAAACAGCTAGAACTAAAACTTCCAAGAGGAGAACTCTCTTTGAAATCTCTCCCCAATCCGTCAAGGTATCTGAGCAAAATCACCAGGATATTAATCTAACTTTACAATCTATACTTTGCAACTGATTGGATTCCCAGCACTGACACTTTGCCACTGGCTCCATACCACCAAGAATGGGCATGAGAAGAGTAAGCGTTGCTTTGCCAAATGTGCACGAGGCCAATACGAGTAGACATGAACTGAAAGTACTCTTTCAGAGAACTGGTACAAGCACAAAGGGCCGAATGGCCTCCTTCTGTGCTGTAAGATTTATGAAGTGATATGGCAATACCTTAAGAATGGAAATGAAGATGATTAAATATAATTAATGAATTTAATCACACTTGGGCTGTGGGGTTGAGTTCTGTCAGCTAGGAGGGAATTGGTGACAACAGGAAAGGATTTGCATTTCTATAGCACCTTCCACATCCTCAGGATGTCCCAAAGCGCTTTACAGCCAATGAAGTACTTTTGAAGTGTAGTCACTGTTGTAACGTAGGAAACGCGGCAGCCAATTTGCGCACAGCAAGCTCCCACAAACATCAATGTGATAAATGATCTGATAATCTGTTTTAGATGTTAGTTGAGGGATAATTCATGGCCCAGGACACCAGGGAGAACTCCCCTGCTCTTCTTCCAATAGTGCCATGGGATCTTTTACATCCACCCGAGAGGGAAGACGGGGCCTCAGTTTAAAGTCTTATTTGAAAGACGGCACCTCCAACAGTGCAGCACTCCCTCAGTACTGCACTGGAGTGTCAGCCTGGATTATGGGCGCAACTCTCTGGAATGGAACTATGAACCCATGACCTTCTGCCTCAGAGGCGAGGGTGCTGCCCACGGAGCCACAGCTGACACCGATGAAGCAGCCTGTGAAATGCACGATGTTTCACTCCAGCCTTTATTCTGCTGAATTTCTGGTGGATAATTGGAGGGCGGCCAATGGCTCTTGCACCGTAATCCCATTAACCGAGGCTTCTAGTGGAGCCATTTAAAAATGACTGTTGTGCAAAGCACTGTAGTTAGGGCCTTATTCAATACAGCTAGACACACATCAAATCAGCTCGTGGGAATTTAGTGTCATATTATTTCACTGTACGGTACCGGCAAAATGACACTTAATTGAGGTGTCTGGTATTGGTGCTGAAGTAACGTTCTTGTTACCCACAGGCGACAGGAATCACACTCTGTAAAACTTGGCTGCTTACTCCTTCGGGTGTGCTGGCAACAGTGACTGAAAGGAAACACAATAGCTTGCACGTACACATCTTGCACATTGAAAGGCGCTTGGCACACTTAGACCCACTCATCTGTAGGTTCATCACGGTTCACCAGATAGAAGGAATTATAGTGCGTCTCCATCATAGGGCATCAAAGGCTTTGAGCTTCCTCTGTAACGTACTGGTTAATGAGCTCACATTAAATTCCTTTGAGCGGTATTGAGTCACTGACCTGTCTGAAATAAATGAGTTAATGGCTGTATTAAAATACCACACAAAGGAATTTCACATGACAGTGTTACCCAGAGGGAATTAAACCCCACAAAACAAAGGGTTCCCATGCTGTAGAAGAATTGGAAGAGCTGCATTTATAAAGCAGCTTACCCCTTCTCTCAGATACATCACAAAGCACGTTCCATGTGGTCAGCTGTGGCTCAGTGGGTAGCACTCTCACCTCTGAGTCAGAAGGTTGTGGGTTCAAGTCCCACGCCAGAGACTTTGAGCACAAAAATCTAGGCTGACACTCCAGTGCTGCACTGTCAGAGGTGCCGTCTTTCAGATGAGACATTAAACGGAGGCCCTGTTTGCCCTCTCAGGTGGATGTAAAAGATCCCATTCTGTTGCCCAGGATGAATTTCACCCCCAATGTGTTGATGCACAGCAGATAGGTTTCTTGCAGCTTGTGGCCACAGGTCACAACCTCTGTATAATAAAACATCACATTGAGATTTGTGTGATATTAAACAGGACTGAACTCCAACATGTCACAGATAGCACTGTGATAACAATACGATATACTTTTCATATAAATATTTTCTAGAGCTGATGAAACAATTTTAAACATCAGTTTAACTTCATTAAACACAGAAAGCAGAACTTAAACTAACAGACTTAAAGGGACAGGCCACCCCAGCAGTCATCATGGGTGACTTTAATCTACATATAGATTGGGCTAACCAAATTAGTAACAATACTATGGAGGAGGAATTCCTGGAGTGTTTACGGGATGGTTTCCTGGACCAATGTGTCGAGGAGCCAACCAGAGATCAGGCCATCTTAGACTGGGTATTATGCAATGAGAAAGGATTAATTAGCAATCTTGTTGTGCGAGGCCCCTTGGGTCGGAGCGATCATGATATGATAGAATTCTTCATTAGGATGGAGAGTGAAGTAGTTGACTCAGAGACTAGGGTCCTGAATTTAAATAAAGGAAACTCTGATGGTATGAGGTGCGAGTTGGGTAGGATTGATTGGGGAATGTCACTCAAAGGGTTGACGGTGGATAGGCAATGGCAAACATTCAAAGACCGCATGGACGAACTACAGAATTTGTTCATCCCAGTTTGGCATAAGAATAAAACAAAAAGGGTGACTCAACCATGGCTAACAAGGGAAATTAGGGATAGCATAAGATCCAAGGAGAGGGCATATAAATTGGCCAGAAAAAGCAGTAACCCTGTGGATTGGGAGCAGTTTAAGATTCAACAAAGGAGGACAAAGGGATTAATTAAGAAGGGGAAAATAGAATACGAGAGTAAGCTTGCAGGGAACATAAAAACTGACTGTAAAAGCTTTTATAGATATGTGAAGAGAAAAAGATTAGTGAAATCAAGCATAGGTCCCTTGCAGTCAGAATCAGGGGAACTTATAATGGGGAACAAAGAAATGTCAGACCAATTAAATACATATTTTGGTTCTGTCTTCACAAAGGAGGACACAAATAACCTCCCAGAGATGTTGGGGAACATAGGGTCTGATGAAAGGGAGGAACTGAAAGAAATCAGTATTTGTAGGGAAATGGTGTTAGGGAAATTGAAGGGATTGAAGGCCGATAAATCCCCAGGGCCTGATAATCTACATCCTAGGGTACTTAAGGAAGTGGCCCTAGAAATAGTAGATGCATTGCTGATCATCTTCCAACATTCGATGGAATCTGGAACAGTACCCATGGATTGGAGGGTAGCTAATGTTACCCCACTATTCAAAAAGGGTGGTAGAGAGAAAACGAGGAATTACAGACCGGTAAGCCTGACATCGGTAGTGGGGAAAATGCTAGAGTCCATTATAAAAGATGTAATAGCTGAGCACTTGAAAAACAGTGACAGGATCGGACAAAGTCAACATGGATTTACAAAAAGTAAATCATGCTTGACTAATCTATTGGAATTTTTTGAGGATGTAACTGGTAAGATAGATAAGGGAGAACCAGTGGATGTGGTGTATTTGGACTTCCAAAAGGCTGTTGATAAGGTCCCGCATAAGAGATTAGCGTGTAAAGTTAAGGCACATGGGATTGGGGGCAAGGTATTGACTTGGATAGAGAACTGGTTGGCAAACAGAAAGCAAAGAGTTGCAATAAACGTGTCTTTTTCCGAGTGGCAGGCAGTGACTAGTGGGGTACCGCAGGGATCAGTCCTTGGACCCCAGCTATTCACAATATATATTAATGATCTAGACAAGGGAACTAGATGTAATATCTCCAAGTTTGCAGACGACACAAAACTGGGTGGGCGTGTGTGCTGCGAGGAGGATGCCGAGAAACTCCAGGATGATTTGGACAGGTTGGGTGAGTGGGCAGAAGCGTGGCAGATGCAATATAACGTGGATAAATGCGAGGTTATCCACTTTGGTGTCAAAAACAGAAAGGCAGATTATTATCTGAATGGCAATAGATTGGGAGAAGGGGAAGTGCAACCAGACCTGGACGTGCTTGTGCACCAGTCGCTGAAGGTAAGCATGCAGGTGCAGCAGGCGGTTAAGAAGGCAAATGGTATGTTGGCCTTCATAGCGAGAGGGTTTGAGTACAGGAACAAGGATGTCTTGCTGCAGGTGTACAGGGCCTTGGTGAGACCACACCTTGAGTACTGTGTGCAGTTTTGGTCGCCTTATCTGAGGAAGGATGTTCTTGCCATGGAAGGAGTTCAGCGAAGATTCACAAGGCTGATACCTGGGATGGCAGGAATGACGTATGAAGAAAGATTGGGTCGATTGGGCTTATACTCGCTGGAGTTTAGTAGAATGAGAGGGGATCTCATTGAAACTTATAAAATTCTGACAGGACAGGACAAACTAGATGCAGGAAGGATGTTCCCGATGGTCGGGGAGTCCAGAACCAGGGGTCACAGTCTAAGGATAAGGGGTAAGCCATTTAGGACAGAAATGAGGAGGAATTTCTTCACCCAGAGAGTGGTGAACCTGTGGAATTCTCTGCCACAGAAGGCAGTAGAGGCCAATTCATTAAATAGATTCAAGAAGGAGTTGGATATATTTCTTAAGGCTAAAGGGATCAAGGGATATGGGGAGAAAGCAGGGACAGGGTACTGAATTTGGATGATCAGCCATGATCGCATTGAATGGCGGAGCAGGCTCGAGGGGCCGAATGGCCTACTCCTGCTCCTAGATTCTATGTTTCTATGTTTCTATCTTCTATGATTCTATGATTCTACAATAAGTGAAGTTGATGCAGAAGGTCAGGCGTTAGCCCCTGGGATTTGTATGGGGATGCAGGAAGGGTTACTGGCTTGGCTGTGGTCCATTCAGAGCCAGCGGGTGTCCTAATTACACCGGGACCCCGGTGCGCGTCATAGCGCCTGCCTTTAAATGCATCGACGAGGCTCGCGCCAATATCAGGCCCTCCCCCCAAAAGTGCAGCAGCTGCACAGAGACACTGGGAAGTTTGCAGTAAAGGGTTTTTTTTTGTTATAATTTGTATCTCTCTGGCACCCCACCCCCCACCACCCCCAATTCCTGCCAAACCAGGGGGCAGTAGCGACACGAAAATTAGCCCTGTTGAAATTCAGCGGCATCCGCTCAGGAGCCGAGTTGATCAGATTTCTTGGCATCTATTCCAAAAAGCAAAATTGAATTACACAACAACTTGCATATTAGAGCTGATTGGACTAAATGGCAGTGTAGAGTGTTTGTGAAATGTATGTATTTAATGGATCAAAGCACACTCGTACAGAGCTTTTCTGCTCGCTAAGCACAATTAAAGTTAAAACAGAAAATGCTGGAAACGGAAAAGGTCAATCAGTAATTGAAAGAGAAAAAAATCGCAAAATAGATACAGATGTGGTCGGCCATTCACCCCAACCTAGCTCATTCGTCCAGCAAGGCCCCATCCTCATGGCATCCAACTGTCTCATAAATGATTTGAGGGGATTTGCTTCCACTATGGTCTTCCCCATGTGTTGGTAACTCTTTGTTTGAGGAAGAACGACCTGATATCAATCTTAGATTTTCCTATTGCCAGTTCGAATCCGTCACCCTTTGTCCTATAGTCATAGTTCAACCAGGTTAACCTTTTAGGTGCCTTCTTTCATCAGAATTGCCTTATGTCTGTTGGGTGAAGTCAGTTTGAGGACCTCTGGTTCGCCAAGCTCTCCACCACTGGGGGTTTTCCTCGCCTCATGTCTGGGTCTGTTGTAGACTATATTGATAAGAGATTGATTGCTGTGATTAGTCAACAACTCCATTATCATTGTATCAGGATAGTAGAAGACGAACTAGATGGACCTTGGTCTTCTTTTGTCTAACAATTCCTATGTTCCTATCGAACATGCTGAAGTTCTCAAAGCATCAGAAATGAGAAAGACATTTTCTGAGGAAAATAAAAATGTAGCATCAGTGTAGTTGGATTGCTACATCAGTTACATAACTAGGAATCTTACAAGCCCTAGGAGCATATCAACAACAACAACAACAACTTGGATTTATATAGCGCCTTTAACATAGTAAAATGTCCCACTTCACAGACATATTATAAGCCAAAACATTTGACACCGAGCCACTTAAGGAGAAATTAGGGCAGTTGGGCAAAGAGGTAGGTTTTAAGGAGCGAAATAAAAGGATGAGAGAGAGGTGGAGAGGCGGAGAGGTTTAGGGAGGGAATTCCAAGCTTAGGCCCTTGGCAGCTTAAGGCACGGCCACCAATGGTTGAACGATTAAAATCAGGGATGCTCAAGAGGGCAGAATTACAGGAGCGCAGATATCTCAGGGCATTGTGGAGCTGAAAGAGATTACAGAGATAGGGAGGGGCGAGACCATGGAGGGATTTGAAAACAAGGATGAGAATTTTGAAATCGAGGTGTTGCTTAACCGGGAGCCAATGTAGGTCAGCGAGCACAGGGGAAATGGGTGAACGGGACTTGGTGCGAGTTAGGACACGGGCAGCCGAGTTTTGGATCCCCTCAAGTTTACGTAGGGTAGAATGTGGGAGGCCAGCCAGGAGTGCGTTGGAATAGTAAAGTCTAGAGGTAACAAAGGCATGGATGAGGGTTTCAGCAGTGGATGAGCTGAGGCAAGGGCGGAGACGGGCAATGTTACAGAGGTGAAAATAGGCGGTCTTTGTTAAGCTGCGGATATGTGGTCGGCAGCTTATTTCAGGGTCAAATATGACACCAAGGTTGTGAACAGTGTGGTTCAGCCTCAGACAGATGTTAGGGAGAGGGATGGAGTCAGTGGCTAGGGAACGGAGTTTGTGGCGGGGACCGAAAGCAATGGCTTCGGTCTTCCCAATATTTAATTGGAGATAATTTTTGCTCATCCAGAACAGGATGTTGGACAAGCAGCCTGACAATTTAGAGACAAGTGGAGCGGTCGAGAGAGGTGGTGGTGAGGTAGAGCTGGGTGTCGTCAGCGTACATGTGGAAAATGACGCTGTGTTTTCGGATGATGTCGCCAAGGGGCAATATATAGATGAGAAATAGAAGGGAGCCAAGGATCGATCCTTGGGGGACACCAGAGGTAACGATGCGGGAGCAGGAAGAGAAGCCGTTGCAGGTGATTTTCTGGCTACGATTAGATAGATAAGAATGGAACCAGGCGAGTGCAGTCCCACCCATCTGGACGACGGTGGAGAGGCGTTGGAGAAGGATGGAGTGGTCAACCATGTCAAAGGCTGCAGACAAGTCAAGAAAGACGAGGAGGGATAGTTTACCTTTGTCACAGTCACAAAGGATGTCATTTGTGACTTTGATGAGAGCTGTTTCGGTACTGTGGCAAGGGTGGAAACCTGATTGGAGGGATTCAAACATGGAATTGTGGGACAGATGGGTACGGATTTGGGAGGCGACAACACGTTCAAGAACTTTGGAGAGGAAAGGGAGGTTGGAGATGGGGCGGTAGTTTGCAAGGACGGAGGGATCAAGGGTTGTTTTTTTGAGGAGAGGGGTGATGACGGCAGATTTGAGGGAGACGGGGACAGTATCTGAGGAGAGAGAACCGTTAACAATGTCAGCTAACATGGGAACCAGAAAAGGAAGTTGGGTGTCAGCAGTTTGGTGGGAATAGGGTCGAGGGAGCAGGAGGTGGGTCTCATGGACAAGATGAGCGCGGAGAGGTCATGAGGGGAGATCGGAGAGAAACTGGAGAAAGATGTGAGTTCAGGGCTAGGGCAGGGGGGGACCTTAGAGGAAGTTTGGTCCAGTGGGCTAGGGGAAGGAAGGGAAGTGGCAGAGGCAGCTGATCGGATGGTCTCAATCTTAGAGACAAAGAAGTCCATGAGCTCCTCACACTTGTTGTTGGAGGTGAGGGTGGAGGAGACAGGGGGAGAGGGGTTTAAGAAGACGGTTAGCAGTGGAGAATAGAAGCCAGGGTTTATCTTTGCATTCCAGAATGATTCTGGAATAGTGAGTAATTTTGGCAGACGAGAGCAGGACCCGATAGTGCTTTATGTGGTCCAGCCAGATCTGGCGGTGAATGGCTAAAGCAGTCGTCCGCCATATCCGTTCAAGTCTGCATCCCTTGGACTTAAGGGAGTGACGATGAGGGCCGTACCAGGGGGAACGGCCAGGGTGAGAGAGAGTAATGGTTTTAATAGGGACTAGGGCATCAAAGGTGGTGGTGAGAGTCTGGTTGAGCAGATCGGTAGCTGCAGAAGTGTCGTGGTGAATGGAGGGCCAAAGGCTGGACAGTTGGGATTTCATAAGTGCAGTTGTAAGAGAGTTGGGAGCAGTAATAGAGGTACCTGAGTACCCTGTAGCTTACACGTGCAGTGGTCTGACAGATGAGATTGGAACTACAGTCCAGATAGGGTTGCAAACTCTCTGTATCAGACGTGGCTTAGTGGGTTGCACTCTTCTCTCTGAGTCAGAAGGTTGTGGGTTCAAATCCTCACCCCAGAGACTTGAGCACAAAAATCTAGACTACCACTCTGAGGGAGTGCTGAGGGAGTGCTGCACTGTCAGAGGTGCCATTTTAAGGCTGAGACGTTAAACCGAGACCCCGTCTGCTTGTTCAGGTGGATGCAAAGGATTCCATGACAATATTTCGAAGAAGAGCAGGGGAGTTATCCCCAGTGTTTATTCCTCAATCAACATGACTAAAACAGATGATCTGGTCATTATCACATTGCTGATTGTGGGAGCTTGCTGTGCACAAATTGACTGCTGTAATTCCCACATTACAACAGTGACTACACTCCAAAAGTACCTCATTGGTTGTGATGTCCTGAGGTTGTGAAAGGTGCTGTATAAATACAAGTCTTTCTATTTCCAGGATTGCCCTGGAGTCTCCAGGAATTAACGGTTAATCTCTTGGACACTGCTGCCAGCAACCCGGGGAGAAATGTCATTGTGCGATTAAAGAAATAGTGTGGGGTTTTTAATTTTCTTTGAACACTTTTGTTTGTTAGTTATGAAATTATTGGAGAGATGGGGGGGAGAGACGGGAAAGGCTGTGTGACTGGGCATGAGGTCATGTGATGAAACCTCCAGGAATATGTCCAACCAGTGTCCAGAGCAATTATCAAGAATTTAAGTCTATAAGCACTCATCAGATAGAGGATAATGGATGATTCGTAGAAATGAAAAACCTTGAGATCTGGAAAGGTTTCTGCTGGAAGAAGCGCCTTCATTGCAAACAACATCAATCTGTCCAGTGAGCTCAGTCAGTGCACTGAAGGCTAGGTGTGGTTATTGGAACTCTTTGCTCACCAAAGTCTATAATAATTAGCCATGATGTGGAGATGCCGGTGTTGGACTGGGGTGGATAAATGTGAGAAGTCGCACAACACCAGGTTATAGTCCAACAGCTTTATTTGAAATCACAAGCTTTCGGAGCGCTGCTCCTTCGTCAGGTGAAGAAGGAGCAGCGCTCCGAAATCTTCTGATTTCAAATAAAGCTGTTGGACTATAACCTGGTGTTGTGCGACTTCTCACATTTATAATAATTAGGGAAGAGGTGAAGGAAATAATTCTATGATGGCGTAAAAAAAAACTTGTAAGATACGAATTGTTTTCCTGATTTAACCAATTACAAAAATCTTCCAATTTGTTTTCTTGTTTCAGTACAAGATGTCAAATGATTTATGTATTAGTATCACAATGGATTCCTAATAGTCCCTGTTCCTGCTTAAACACAGCATGACTTGAAAAAAAAACTTAAAAAGGATGTAAAGAATCAGAAATTAAAAAAAATTAAATTAAGAAGGGACTTCAGTTACGTGAGAGACTGAAGGAACTGGGGTTCCTCTCCTTTAGAGCAGAGAGGTTAAGAAGAGATTTGACAGAGGTGTTCAAAATCATGAATGGCTTTGATAGTAGTGGCAGGAGGGTCGGTAACCAGGAGACACAGATTTAAGGTGATTGGCAAAAGAACCAGAGGTGACATGAGGAAACATTTTTTTACACAGCGAGTTGTTGTGATCTGGAATTCACTGCCTGAAAGGGCGGTGGAAGCAGATTCAATAGTAACAATATTTGAAGGGGGGAAAAAATGACCTGGCTATGGGGAAAGAGCAGAGGAATGGGATTAATTGGATCGCTCTACCAAAGAGCCACAGGGCCAAACGGCCTCCTTCTGTGCTGTATCATTCGATGATTCCATGAACTATTGGAGAATTTACATGTTCTGGCGTCAGGCCGTTCTTCCTCACCCAGCGCAGTATAATTGTGGAAACCACACAAAAGCATTCTGGGGGCAGCTGTAGATCTTAAAGGGACGTTGTCTCCGTTAAAAAAAATTGCTTGCCATTTTCTTTTTCATTTATTTACAACGTGGTGACATCAAGCGCCTTGGGATGTTTTACTATCTTAAAGGCGGTATATAAATGCAAGTTGTTGTTGTATCAATGACATTGAAACGCATTATTGTGTCACTTGTACCAGCAGTCCAGCAAGACAAAAATAGTACATGCCTTTCGTGGTTCTACCAGTCCTCCTGTCTTTAACGCTAGTCTCTTTGTTGCGGGTGTTAAACTGGGTTTGAATATTATTGAAGAGAAATCAATCTTTTTGGTCTGTGTCTTTATTCAGCATCAATGTTCTAACTTGTTGATCCTCTGCTTTCTAGCTAGAAGCTTACGTCTTCCAAGACTGAGAGCGATAGATTGTCGTTGGGTAAGGGTATCAAGGGATACGGATCAAAGGCGGGTAAATGGGGTTGAGGTACAGATCAGCCATGATCTAATAGTGGAGCAGGCTCAAGGGGCTCAATGGCCTCCTCCTGTTCCTATGTTCCTAAATGAATGATGACCTCCAAGACATGACTCCCTCTGCTGGATACATAGGTAATTGCATTATATGCTTAGAACCAACCACAACATCTCCTCCTGTCCTTATAAAAATTAATTGTTCATTGAAAATGAAACTGAACTGCCGAACCTACAGACCTGGGAGTTAAATACCAGTCAAAATGTCATATGTCAAAACCTTACATCAGACAGTCTAATTGCTTAATCATTTATTTTATCATCATCATTGATACTTTTAAGGGGAGCTGGATAAGAACATGAGGGAGAAATGAATCGAAGGATATGTTGATAGGGTGAGATGAAGAGGGGTGGGAGGAGGCTGGTGTGGAGCATAAACACCGGCACGGACCAGTTGGGTCGAATGGCCTGTTTCTGTGCTGTACACTCGATGTCATTCAGTGTAATTCATCACATAATCCTTCAAGTATGTTGTAAGTATTAAACACCCCACTTGGCCCAGGATGGGGTCTTATCCCAGGGAATCTGTGATCTCCAACAATATGGAACATTCAGGAAGGATAGAATAGTATTCAACATTCAGGAAGGATAGAATAAAAGGAAAAGGGGGTGGGGTAGCATTGCTGGTTAAAAAGGAGATTAATGCAATAGCTAGGAAGGACATTAGCTTGGAGGATGTGGAATCAATATGGGTTGAGCTGCAGAACACCAAAGGGCAGAAAACGTTAGTGGGGTTGTGTACAGACCTCCAAACAGTAGTAGTGAGGTGGGGGAGGGTATGAAACAGGAAATCAGAGGTGCATGCAAAAAAGGCGCAGCAGTTATCATGGGTGACTTTAATATGCATATAGATTGGGCTACTCAAACTGGAAGCAATACGGTGGAGGAGGATTTCCTGGAGTGTTTAAGGGATGGTTTCCTAAACCAATATGTTGAGGAACCAACTAAAGGGGAGGCCATCCTGGACTGGGTGTTGTGTAATGAGGAAGGACTAATCAGCAATCTTGTGGTACGAGACCCCTTGGGGAAGAGTGATCATAGTATGGTGGAGTTCTACATTAGGATGGAGAAGGAAACAGTTAATTCAGAGACCATGGTCCAGAACTTAAATAAGGGCGACTTTGAGGGTATGAGGCATGAATTGGCGAGGTTAGATTGGCAAGCGATATTTAAGGGGTTATCAGTGGAAGGGCAATGGCAGACATTTAGAGATCGCATGGATGAACTACAGCAATTGTACATCCCTGTCTGGCGTAAAAATAAAAAAGGGAAGGTGGCTCAACCATGGCTAACAAGGGAAATCAGGGATAGTATTAAAAGCAAGGAAGTGGCATACAAATTGGCCAGAAGTAGCAGCAAACCCGGGGACTGGGAGAACTTTAAAACTCAGCAGAGGAGGACGAAGGGTTTGATTAGGGCAGGGAAAATAAAATATGAAAGGAAGCTTGCGGAGAACATTAAAACAGACTGCAAAAGCTTCTATAAATATGTAAAAAGAAAGAGGTTAGTAAAAACAAACGTAGGTCCCCTGCAGTCAGAAACAGGGGAAGTCATAATGGGGAACAAAGAAATGGCAGATCAATTGAACAAGTACTTTGGTTCGGTGTTTACTGTGGAGGACACAAACAACCTTCCGGAAATAAAAGAGATCAAAGGATCTGGTAAGAGGGAGGAGCTGAGGGAAATCCTTATCAGTCGGGAAAAGGTGTTGGGGAAATTGATGGGACTGAAGGCTGATAAATCCCCAGGGCCTGATGGTCTGCATCCCAGAGTACTTAAGGAGGTGGCCTTGGAAATAGTGGATGCATTGACGATCATTTTCCAACATTCCTTAGACTCTGGATCAGTTCCGAAGGAGTGGAGGGTGGCTCATGTAACCCCTCTTTTTAAAAAAGGAGGGAGGGAGAAAGCAGGGAATTATAGACCGGTCAGCCTGACATCGGTGGTGGGTAAAATGATGGAATCAATTATTAAAGATGTCATAACAGACCATTTGGAAAGTGGCGACATGATAGGTCCAAGTCAACATGGATTTGTGATAGGGAAATCATGCTTGATAAATCTTCTGGAATTTTTTGAGGATGTTTCCAATAGGGTGGACGGGGGGTAACCAGTAGATGTGGTGTATTTGGACTTTCAGAAGGCCTTCGACAAGGTCCCACACAAGAGATTGGTGTGCAAAGTTAAAGCACATGGGATTGGGGGTAATGTGTTGACGTGGATTGAGAACTGGTTGGCACACAGGAAACAAAGAGTAGGAGTAAATGGGTACTTTTCAGAATGGCAGGCAGTGATCAGCGGGGTACCGCAGGGTTCGGTGCTGGGGCCCCAGCTGTTTACATTATATATTAATGATTTGGACGAAGGGATTAATTGTAATATCTCCAAATTTGCGGATGACACTAAATTGGAGGCAGTGTGAACAATGAGGAGGATGCTAGGAGGCTACAGAGTGACTTGGACAGGTTGGGTGAATGGGCAAATGTATGGCAGATGAAGTACAATGTGGATAAATGTGAGGTTATCCACTTTGGTGGTAAAAATAGGGAGGCAGACTATTACCTGAATGGTGGCAGATTAGGGAAAGGGGAGGTGCAACGAGACCTGGGCGTCATGGTACATCAGTCACTGAAGGTGGGAAGGCAAGTGCAGCAGGCACTCAAGAAAGCAAATGGCATGATGGCCTTCATAGCAAGGGGATTTGAGTACAGGAGTAGGGAGGTGATGCTACAGTTGTACAGGGCCTTGGTGAGGCCACACCTGGAGTATTGTGTGCAGTTTTGGTCTCCTAACTTGAGGAAGGACATTCTTGCTATTGAGGGAGTGCAACGAAGGTTCACTAGATTGATTCCTGGGATGGCCAGACTGACATATCAAGAAAGACTGGATCAACTGAACTTGTATCCTCTGGAGTTCAGAAGAATGAGGGGGGATCTTATAGAGACGTTTAAAATCCTGACTGGTTTAGACAAATTAGATGCGGGCAGAATGTTTCCAATGTTAGGGAAAACTAAAACCAGGGGTCACAGTCTAAGGATAAAGGGGAAGCCATTTAAGACTGAGATGAGGAGGAACTTCTTCACCCAGAGAGTGGTGAATCTGTGGAATTCTCTACCACAGAAGGTTGTTGAGGCCAGTTCGCTAAATATATTCAAAAGGGAGTTAGATATAATACTCACAACTAGGGGGATTAAGGGGTATGGCGAGAAAGCAGGAATGGGGTACTGAGGTAGCATGTTCAGCCATGAACGCATTGAATGGCGGTGCAGGCTCGAAGGACCGAATGGTCTACTCCTGCACCTATTTTCTATGTTTCTATGTTTCTATGTTTACTGAATAGGCTGTATAACTACCCCTCAACACTGGAGACACGTCTAGGCAGTTGGACACCTTTGATGCCTGCCGATGTATTATTTCCTGTTTTTGCCTGACATGTTCTACAAGTTCTATCGTTGCCTGCAGCGACGGGTAAAGATACTTGGGGGAAAAGATCTCGGCACCAAAGCACTGTCTGATGGTGAATCGGAAAATCACCGTTTTTTTTACCTGCGACTTTCCTCTAATTACTGTTGGTGAGCAGACAATTGTGGGAAAAGCATCCGCAATTTCCCAATAGGTCGCCCACTGCAGGCGAGGCCCAGTCAGCGCGAGTTCCACCCACTTTCCCCAGGGTTTTAACCCCGAGGTCAGCCCTTACGTTTTACATAGGTCTGTCCTTGCGTCTGCTTTCCCAGGTGGATGTAAAAGATCCCATGGCACTATTTTGAAGAAGAGCAGGGGAGTTCTCCCCGATGTCCTGGCCAATATTTATCCCTCAATCAACATCACTAAAACAGATGATCTGGTCATTATCACATTGCTGTTTGTGGGAGCTTACTGTGCTCAAATTGACTGCCGTGTTTCCTACATTACAACAGTGACCACACTTCAAATGTACTTCATTGGCTGTAAAGCGCTTTGGGACGTCCGGTGGTCGTGAAAGACGCTATAGAAATGCAAGTCTTTCTTTTATGATTGTCACAACCTCACAAGTCCCGAGTGTCGTATTTATTTTGTAGAATGAGTTATTGTGGTAAAGCATTTCCAAAGTTTCTTTTGAGCAATTCTGTTCAGACTGAAGATCAAATCATTTTAATTGGTATTCCCTTTCCAAAGACCGAGTTGTCAGTGGAGAGATACATTTAAAAATGTTGAGAACTGAGCATTAACTGTGAGAAAAACCAACAGTCTAGTCAGCCTCTGACGCTTCTGATCAAACATAACCACACTCGCAACTGAAAACAGCCCAGGCAAATGCAAGGGACTGCATATGTGGGGTAGGGTTGGTGATAGAGTGTACTGCCTCTCTTAGGCAGTCCCTCGGAACCGAGGATGACTTGCTTCCACACTAAAAATGAGTTCTCAGGTGACTGATGAGCCCAATGCGGGACCTACAGTCTCTGTCACAGGTGGGGCAGACGGTGGTTGAAGGGGCGGGCGGGTGGGGTGCTTGGGTTGACGTGCGCTCCTTGCGCTGCTTGCGCTTGGCTTCCGCTTGCTCCCGGCGAAGAGACTCGAGGTGTTTGGCGCCTTCCCGGATGCTTCTCCTCCACTTTGTGCGGTCTTGGGCCAGGGATTCCCAGGTGTCAGTGGGGTTGTTGCACTTTTTCAAGGAGGCTTTGAGGGTGTCCTTGAAGCGTTTCCTCTGCCCACCTGAGGCTCTCTTGCCGTGTTGGAGCTCCGAGTAGAGCGCTTGTTTTGGGAGTCTCGTATTGGGCATGTGGACGATGTGACCCGTCCATCGGAGCTGATCGAGCGTGGTCAAAGCTTCGATGCTGGGGATGTTGGCCTGAGCGAGAACACTGACGTTGGTGCGCCTATCCTGCCAATGAATTTGCAGGATCTTGCGGAGGCAGCGTTGGTGGTACCTCTCCAGTGCTTTGAGGTGCCTGCTGTACATGGTCCATGTCTCTGAGACATACAGCAGGGCGGGTATCACTGCTGCTCTGTAGACCATGAGCTTAGTGCCGGGTTTGAGGTCCTGGTCTTCAAACACTCTCTTCCTCAGGCGACCGAAGGCTGCACTGGCACACTGAAGGCAGTGTTGGACGTCTGCCCTTGTTGACAGTAGGCTCCCAAGGTATGGAAAGTGGTCCACGTTGTCCAAGGCCTTGTCGTGGATTTTGATAATCGGGGGCAGTACTGTGTGGCGGGGGCAGGTTGGTAGAGGACCTTCGTCTTACAGATGTTTAGTGTAAGGCCCATGCTCTTGTATGCTTCGGTGAAGATGTTGTCGATGGTTTGGAGTTCGACCTCCGAGTGAGCGCAGACGCAAGCCTCGTCTGCATACTGTAATTCGACGACAGAGGATGGGACGACCTTGGATCTGGACTGGAGGCGACGGAGGTTGAACAGTTTCCCGTTTGTTCTGTAAATTAGCTCCACTCCAGCGGGGAGCTTACTGAGGGTGAGATGGAGCATTGCAGCAAGGACGATCGATAAGAGTGTTAGTGCGATGACACAGCCTTGCTTGACCCCAGTCCGTATGTGAATTGGGTCTGTGGTGGAACCATTGGTCAGGATCACCAGTAGCCGACAACCAAGACGTGCGTGGATTCTTTATCGAAGTCAAGACCATCTATGGCCCAAGCACCCAAGGTCCTACCCCACTGCGGGCCAAGAACAGAGAGGTACTCATCAAGGACAGAGAAGCAGTCAGTGCCCGCTGGAAGGAGCACTTCGAAGATCTCCTTAACCGAGACTCTGTCTTCGACGCAAGGCCGGGGTCGGAAGGAGCAGAGAGTGGCGGTTCAGTGAGTATTTAAACTCACTTTCGCGGGCTTTCTTTCAGAGGCCGGTGTCGGGAGGAGCAGAGTGGCGGTACAGTGACTATTTAAACTCACTTTCGCGGGCTTTCTTTCAGAGGCCAGAGTCGGGAGCAGCAGAGAGTGGCGGTACAGTGACTATTTAAACTCACTTTCGCGGGCTTTCTTTCAGAGGCCGGGGTCGGGAGGAGCAGGTTCCGGGAGAGGGAAGCAAAAAGTATTCGTAGTGTGACGTCACCAAAAAGCAGGTAAGTGATTGGTTGGTGAGTGTTTTCTTTCTCAATTTTTCTAAACTTAAATTTT
The DNA here is from genome assembly GCA_030390025.1 of Squalus acanthias. NCBI lineage: Eukaryota > Metazoa > Chordata > Chondrichthyes > Squaliformes > Squalidae > Squalus > Squalus acanthias. Next base: position 11,842,480 of record CM059442.1, on the reverse strand, counting down.
GTGGTTTCTACGGTCTCTTTGTGTAGCGGGAACTACTGTTAAGCAAGGGCCCTTGAGTATATCACTTAATTCCAGTGTAATTGGTGGGATCCATTTAATTTTAATTTAATTTAAAGGGTAAGTCATGGCAGGACAGCTCGGTGCTGTGACATGCACTTCCTGCACTATGTGGGAAATCAGGGACACTTCCTGTGTCCCTGACAACCATGTGTGCGGGAGGTGTATCCAGCTGCAGCTACTGACAGACCACATTGCAGCACTGGAGCTCCGGATGGATGCATACTGGAGCATTCGCGATGCTGAGGACATCGTGGATAGCAAGTTTAGGGAGTTGGTCACACCGCAGGTAAAGGGTGTACAGGCAGGAAGGGAATGGGTGACCACCAGGCAGAGTAATAGGCGCAGGCAGGTAGTGCAGGGGTCCCCTGTGGTCATCCCCCTCTCAAACAGATATACCGCTTTGGATATTGTTGAGGGAGATGGCTTATCAGGGGAAGACAGCAGCAGCCAACTTCCTAGCACCGTAGGTGGTTCTGCTGCACAGGATGGGAGGAAAAAGAGTGGGAGAGCTATAGTGATAGGGGATTCTATTGTAAGGGGAATAGATAGGCTAACCAAATTAGTAACAATACTATGGAGGAGGAATTCCTGGAGTGTTTACGGGATGGTTTCCTGGACCAATATGTCGAGGAACCAACCAGAGATCAGGCCATCTTAGACTGGGTATTATGCAATGAGAAAGGATTAATTAGCAATCTTGTTGTGCGAGGCCCCTTGGGTCGGAGCGATCATAATATGATAGAATTCTTCATTAGGATGGAAAGTGAAGTAGTTGACTCAGAGACTAGGGTCCTGAATTTAAATAAAGGAAACTCTGATGGTATGAGGTGCGAGTTGGGTAGGATTGATTGGGGAATGTCATTCAAAGGGTTGACGGTGGATAGGCAATGGCAAACATTCAAAGACCACATGGACGAACTACAGAATTTGTTCATCCCAGTTTGGCATAAGAATAAAACATAAAGGGTGACTCAACCGTGGCTAACAAGGGAAATTAGGGATAGCATAAGATCCAAGGAGAGGGAATATAAATTGACCAGAAAAAGCAGTAACCCTGAGGATTGGGAACAGTTTAAGATTCAACAAAGGAGGACAAAGGGATTAATTAAGAAGGGGAAAATAGAATACGAGAGTAAGCTTGCAGGGAACATAAAAATTGACTGTAAAAGCTTTTATAGATATGTGAAGAGAAAAAGATTAGTGAAATCAAGCATAGGTCCCTTGCAGTCAGAATCAGGGGAACTTATAATGGGGAACAAAGAAATGTCAGACCAATTAAATACATATTTTGGTTCTGTCTTCACAAAGGAGGACACAAATAACCTCCCAGAGATGTTGGAGAACATAGGATCTGATGAAAGGGAGGAACTGAAAGAAATCAGTATTTGTAGAGAAATGGTGTTAGGGAAATTGAAGGGATTGAAGGCCGATAAATCCCCAGGGCCTGATAATCTACATCCTAGGGTACTTAAGGAAGTGGCCCCAGAAATAGTAGATGCATTGCTGATCATCTTCCAACATTCGATGGAATCTGGAACAGTACCCATGGATTGGAGGGTAGCTAATGTTACCCCACTATTCAAAAAAGGTGGTAGAGAGAAAACGGGGAATTACAGACCGGTAAGCCTGACATTGATAGTGGGGAAAATGCGAGAGTCCATTATAAAAGATGTAATAGCTGAGCACTTGGAAAACAGTGACAGGATCGGACAAAGTCAACATGGATTTACAAAAGGTAAATCGTGCTTGACTAATCTACTGGAATTTTTTGAGGATGTAACTGGTAAAATAGATAAGGGAGAGCCAGTAGATGTGGTGTATTTGAACTTCCAAAAGGCTTTTGATAAGGTCCCGCATAAGAGATTAGCGTGTAAAGTTAAGGCACATGGGATTGGGGGCAAGGTATTGACTTGGATAGAGAACTGGTTGGCGGACAGAAAGCAAAGAGTTGGAATAAACGGGTCTTTTTCCAAGTGGCAGGCAGTGACTAGTGGGGTACCGCAGGGATCGGTCCTTGGACCCCAGCTATTCACAATATATATTAATGATCTAGACGAGGGAACTAGATGTAATATCTCCAAGTTTGCAGACGACACAAAACTGGGTGGGCGTGTGTGCTGCGAGGAGGATGCCGAGAAACTCCAGGATGATTTGGACAGGTTGGGTGAGTGGGCAGAAGCGTGGCAGATGCAATATAACGTGGATAAGTGCGAGGTTATCCACTTTGATGTCAAAAACAGGAAGGCAGATTATTATCTGAATGGCAATAGATTGGGAGAAGGGGAAGTGCAACGAGACCTGGGTGTCCTTGTGCACCAGTCGCTGAAGGTAAGCATGCAGGTGCAGCAGGCGGTTAAGAAGGCAAATGGTATGTTGGCCTTCATAGTGAGAGGGTTTGAGTACAGGAACAAGGATGTCTTGCTGCAGTTGTACAGGGCCTTGGTGAGACCACACCTTGAGTACTGTGTGCAGTTTTGGTCGCCTTATCTGAGGAAGGATGTTCTTGGCATGGAAGGAGTTCAGTGAAGATTCACAAGGCTGATACCTGGGATGGCAGGAATGACGTATGAAGAGAAATTGGGTCTATTGGGCTTATACTCGCTGGAGTTTAGAAGAATGAGAGGGGATCTCATTGAAACTTATAAAATTCTGGCAGGGCAGGACAAACTAGATGCAGGAAGGATGTTCCCGATGGTTGGGGAGTCCAGAACCAGGGGTCACAGTCTAAGGATAAGGGGTAAGCCACTTAGAACAGAATTTCTTCACCCAGAGAGTGGTGAACCTGTGGAATTCTCTGCCACAGCAGCCAGTAGAGGTTAATTCATTAAATAGATTCAAGAAGGAGTTGGATATATTTCTTAAGGTTAAAGGGATCAAGGGATATGGGGAGAAAGCAGGGACAGGGTACTGAATTTGGATGATCAGCCATGATCGCATTGAATGGCAGAGCAGGCTAGAGGGGCCGAATGGCCTACTCCTGCTCCTTTCTTCTATGACTCTATGACTCTATTCCATCCCGCAGCATGCTACCCGCCACCACCTCACAACAACCCCAGCCCGGCATGAGGTTGAAAATGCCATCCGACAACTGAAGAACAGCAAGGCCTCAGGAGCAGATGGAATCGCCGCCGAGGCACTAAAGCATGGCGGAGAAGCACTACTGGCGCGAATTCATGAACTCATTTCTCTTACCTGGAAGGAGGAGAGCATGCCAGGGGATCTCAGAGATGCCGTAATTGTGACCATCTTCAAGAAAGGTGACACGTCCGATTGCGGTAATTACAGAGGAGTTTCCCTGCTGTCTGCCACAGGGAAAGTCATCGCAAGAATCCTCCTCAATCGCCTTCTCCCAGTGGCCGAAGAGCTCCTCCCAGAGTCGCAATGCGGATTCCGCCCACTAAGGGGCACAATGGACATGATCTTCACCGCATGTCAATTACAAGAGAAATGCAGGGAACAGCACCAACCGCTGTACATGGCCTTCTTTGATCTCACAAAGGCCTTCGACACTGTCAACCGTGAGGGATTATGGAGTGTCCTCCTCAAATTCGGCTGCCCTCAAAAGTGTACTGTATATTGCTGGTGGGAGGATGGGCTGATTGGCCTTAATGGTTCAGTGATTTCTTATAATCCAGAGACTGTACATCCTACTCAAACAGCAAGGCCTCAAAGAGACACTGTCTTCAGGAAAAAAAAGTTTCATTAAAACTTGTTACATTTGAGTATAAATACACAATTCAATGTCATAAATCAAACTCTTATGGATTATTGCATCACCCACTCTCTACTTAAAGAAATCAGAATCTGTCTGGTACTTTCTCAGGAGGGAAATGCAGAATGAGGGAAGTTTTTTGGCCAAGTTATTTTTAAAAAGGCGTTGAAATCAATACCTTTATCCATCAGAAAATGTGGTGTTAGTGAATTCAAAGTGAAGCTCTCAGAATAGTGCGCGGTATTACCAGTAATTTATTGTCTGAGCACTAGGTGGCAGTATGACGTTAGACATGACAGACCGTGTCAATGTGACAACTTTAAAATATCTGATGGCCCGGAATTTGCGGTGGGGATCATCGTCATTCCGCCTTTCAAACCGGCAGCATCTTCGGGATTTGGTGCAGACGCAAGTGGAATTCCTTAAACTGCGGTCTGTCCTCCACAGGCTGCGCTGTAAGCCCAGCACCCACCCCCCCAGCCCCACCCACTGCTCCCCCCGCCCCCCGCTCCCCGCTCACCCCCGCCCCCCCACCTCCCGCCCCCCCCGCTCCCCCGCTCCCCCCGCCCCCCGCGCTCCCCCGTCCCCCGCCCCCCGCTCACCCCCGCTCCCCCCCCACTCCCCCCGCTCACCCATGCCCCCCCACCCCCCCCCGCTCCCCCCGCCCCCCGCTCCCCCCACCGCTCCCCCCCGCCCACTCCTCCACCCACCCCGCCCGCTCCCCCCCCCCCGCGCCCCCTCTCACCCCCACCCCCCCCGCTCTCCCCCGACCCCCCGCTCCCCCCCGCTCCCCCACACCCCCCCTGCTCACCCCCGCCCCCCCCCGACCCCCCGCTCCCCCCCGCTCCCCCACCCACCCCCCCGAGCCCCGGCCCCCCCTCCCACCGCTCCCCCCCCCCGCTCACACCTCCGCCCCGCCCACTCCTCCCCCCGCCCCCCGCCCACCGCTCCCACCCGTCCCCCCTCCCCACGCCCACCCCTCCCCCTCCCCCCGCCCACCCCTCCCACTCCCCCCGCCCACCCCTCCCCCACACCCACCCCTCCCCCACGCCCACCCCTCCCCCCGCCCACCGCTCCCCCCCTCCCCATTCCCACCCCTCCCACTCCTCCCCCCGCCCACCCCTCCCACTCCCCCCACCCACCCCTCCCACTCCTCACCCCCGCCCACCCCTCCCCCACACCCACCCCTCCCCCACACCCACCCCTCCCCCCGCCCACCGCTCCCCCCTCCCCACGCCCACCCCTCCCCCTCCCCCCGCCCACCCCTCCCTCTCCTCCCCCCCTCCCACCCCTCCCCCACACCCACCCCATCCCCACGCCCACCCCTCCCCCCCGCCCACCGCTCCCCCCCTCCCCACGCCCACCCCTCCCTCTCCCCCCGCCCACCCCTCCCACTCCTCCCCCCCGCCCACCCCTCCCCCCCCCGCCCACCGCTCCCCCTCGCCCACCCCTCCCCCTCGCCCACCCCTCCCCCCCCGCCCACCCCTCCCCCCGCCCACCGCTCCCCCCGCCCACCCCTCCCCCTCGCCCACCCCTCCCCTCGCCCACCCCTCCCCCCCACTCCTCCCCCCCCCGCCCACTCCTCCCCCCCCGCCCACTGCTCCCTCCGCTCCCGCCCCTACACACAGCCGGTAATCAGTGAAATCTCTGAAATCAGGGAAACTGACGAAAACTTTGGCTCTTCCGTAGTAATTACGCTGTTAAATTCCCCACTAAAAGTTGGACCCAAAGGGACTCAGTGTAACTGGGGCTTTGACAGTGTATTGACTGCTAAACAAAGGTTAGGAGCCTGCAAAAGGAATTTTAATTTTTTGCAGTGTCAAATTTATCCATTTTAGTAAAAAATTAAATTTTTAACAAACTTTTTTTAAAAATGTTTTGAAGTTTGTCCCTCTTTATTTCAGGTTTGCCTTTTCCCTGTGTGAGAGCCCCAATCTTTGTTTTGCTCTCTCGAACATTTGTAAAAAGTTCGAATTTTAAGAGTTTACTCACTTCCTGGTTTGCTGTCTGTAAGAATTCTGCCTTTTGATTGGCTGCTTCGACAGCCTGTTGACGTCACAGCAGCTCACGCTATGGAATCCCCACTATACTCCGTTGATTTGAACGACGCGTCGGAAAACCCGAACTTCTCGACACCGAGATCGCGAGATCTTTGTGGGAGGCTTACTTCGGGGCCAGGGGCTAACGTCTTTGCTTCGCCGCTGACCGCAAATTCCAGGATATTGAAAAAATCCTGATAGCCTCTCATTTATTTTCAAGAATTAAAATATATCAGCAATACTTCCACCCCCGCAATATTGCTGTCCCCACCACTATCTCAGCCCACTTCACCACCAAAACCATGATCTGAATCTCTCAATACTCCACTTCTCCATGTTCCCTCTCCCCCACCCCAGGCCTCCGAATCCCTCCAAACACAAATCCCAACTTGCCCAAGCCTCGATCACCTGCATCCTGTCCCCCTCCAGGTGTTGCCGGCACATCACCTCGATCCTCACTGAACTCCACCAGCTCCCTGTCAACCAGCACACCGAGTTCAAAATCATCGTCCTTGTTTATAAATCCCGCCACCCCCCAACTCTGTATCTCCCCTCCAACTGGCCGCCCAACCCACGTCCTCTGGTCCTCTGGATCACCTGCCGACACAGCTTTTAGCCCTGCTCTCAGAACTTCCCTCCCTGCCTTTAAACATCCGAAAAACTGCCTTTCTGACTCTGATTTCAGCCAGTTCCTCGAACTCCTCTCCTGCTTTATCTCTCTCTCTCCTAAATCCTCTACTTTTTAATTCATCTCTCTCTCTCTCACTTTCCTAAATCCCTTCCCTCTTGCTCTCTCACTCTCTCCTAAATCACCTTCCACTCGTTCTGTGCCTCTCCTGTGCAAAGCAGCCTAGACATTGCATTATGTTCAGGGCACTTTACGAATGCCAGTTGTTGTTGTACCAGCGATCAACACGGCGCCAACTCCTCAGCCAATCACCGTCAGATACTCAGCAGTGGATTTTTTTGTTTGCCTCACGCTTTATATTTAAAAACTGACAACAGGGCGAAGCAATGTCCTGAGTAATCTCCAGTTAAAGTTAGTAAACTCAATGGGAGCGTAGATATTCCACAACTATTCAATGTTCGAGTCTTTGGTGCATGAGCCAGGGGTTAAGATAGTTCACACACTGCATCATTCCACTTCAAGCTCGGAGAAAATTATACCCTCTGTGCGGTGTGTGGTTTCATAATCATGCAGTAATAAGAGGCTGTGCAGGCTAAGGATCCAAACACAAGCAATAACCCTGCCTAATAGCTCACTTGTGCCCAAAACTGGGAGCTGAATCACTGGATGGTTTGGGATCAGCTCCGCACTCTAAACACCTCAAGGGCTGACTCCCACAACACACTCCTTGCTGGGATCGCCGCATCCACACTTCAACCAGCAATCCTCTCCATGTACAATCCCACTGCCCATCAACCCGCTACTCCCCCCTCCCCACCCGCCTCACCCCCCTCCCATCCATCCTTCCCTCCCAAGCTCCACTAGCTCCTCGTGCCCCTCTGAATCAACTCCACGATCTATGCCCTTGTCTTCAAATCCCACCACTTGCTCCAATGTATCTGAGCAATCTTCTCCAGCTGCACCTCCCCGCCCACTCTCTCCGCTCCCTCTGATTGAAGGCTCTTTCCCACTCCACCATTCAGTCGCTACAACCCTAGCCACAGGAATTCCCACACAAAAACAACAGTTTGTCTTGCCACCTCCCTCCTTGCTTTTGAAAGCCTTTTTAAAAAAAACCTTCTCATTATCTGTGTTGTCAATGTTCTCCCACCAGCCCCCACCCCCCATATCCCACCTCCCCCTCCCCTCATGCCCCCGCCCCTCCAACGTGTGCATGTTGTCCATGTTCTACCTTGTGAAGTATTCTGAGTGCCCGACAACACTGTGGGAGCCCCTGCCCTACATGGACCATGTGTGGATGTAAAATGATTAAATGTTGTAAATGGGCGAAAGGAAGTGTTAATGGAATGGGCTAATTCTAATTAATGAGTTAACTCTAATCAATGGATTAACTCTAATCATCTTGACCCTAATCTGAACTAGACAAGGGGTGGAAATTGAATTTATATAAGCAACACCCAATTGGCGATATCTTGTGTGATTTCTGATCAAATTCGTCTTATCAAAGGTAAATTTATTTGCAGTCTTCAATCAGGATGGCGCCATTTAATCACTATTTGCCTTTGGAGTGAGTGGGGGCCCCGGTGGTGCTGTCTCCTGTTCTGTCTCTTGTAACTGAGCCTAAGTTGAACAGCCCCATTGTGTTTCAAATGCACAATTAACCCAGTCAAATGTTCACAAGTGCTCTGTGTTGATTAGATAAATAGTTTTAGGGTTATTTGATTGCTAATTGATTTACCCATTCAACCATCTTTCATCACTGCTCAATCTCAAACTGGGTTTACCTCCCTTAAGTGCGCAAACTTAGTTTCCTCAACGATACCTTGTTTGCTTTGCAATCAGTGAGCAAGTGTGCTTTTGCAAAGAAGTGATGGGGGGGGGGGGGGGGGGTGAGCAGAGCAATCCTGTTAAAATCTAACAGCCCCTTTAGTTCAGGGCAGTGATGCTCATGATCTGACCTGCTTCCACTTCACCTGAGGCCCTCAGCAGATGTCCTGCTCCATCTGCCTCCTGGCTTATGTCCATGGCCCGCCCAGTTGCGTCATGCCAACCAATTCAGCCCCAAAATTCACCCTCTAGTTGTCTTACCTGGAGGGAGGTGTGCCACTTTGCTAGGCCACTCCACTGCATCCCCAGTCAATAATATGGCTCTCTGGCATCATGTGACTCCAGCTTAGTGGTTCGGGCAGTCCAAGGTTAGGGCCTCCATTGTATTCAACAACAATAACTTGCATTTATACAGCGCCTTTAACATAGTAAAACGTCCCAAGGTGCTTCACAGGAGCGATTATCAGACAGAATTTGACACGCAACAGGAGTCACTCTGGGATTCATGGGATAACATCAGAAGATCTTTTTACAATCAACCAAAATTTTTATCTATGTGTCTTTTTTTCACTATAAATGGTTGGGTGTGGGAGGAAGTAATTGAATAAATGTCCCCCCCTAGATTTATCTTCAAAATCTCCAAATCTTTCAGCATTCCTCAAGACAGTGTTTCAGGCTGCAGTGTGATTTACTGGAACGTTCTCAATCAACTACCACATATCTCTTGACACATACTTTAAATAAATTGACTCATCTTCATTCTGTGATGTGAAAGACAGATATCAGTGTGTTAAGGGAATGTTGTATCTGACTAACCTGATTGACTTTTTTGAGGTGGTAACAAGGAGGGTCGATGAGGGTAGCGCGTTTGATGTAGTCTACATGGATTTTAGCAAGGCTTTTGACAAGGTCCCACGTGGCAGAATTGTCAGAAAAGTAAAAGCCCATGGGATCCAAGGGAAAGAGGCAAGTTGGATTCAAAAGTGGCTCAGTGGCAGGAAGCAAAGGGTAATGGTCGACGGGTGTTTTTGTGGCTGGAAGGCTGTTTCCAGTGGGGTCCCATGGGGCTCAGTACTGGGTCCTTTGTTTTTTGTGATATATATCAATGATTTGGACTTCAATGTAGGGGGTGTGATTAGGAAGTTTGCAGAGGAGAGGCAATATAAACTAAAGGGTACAATCTTAAAGGGGGTGCATGAACAGAGAGAGCTGGGGGTATATGTGCACAAATCGTTGAAGGTGGCAGGGCAGGTTGAGAAAGCAGTTAAAAAAGCATACGGGATCCTGGGCTTTACAAATAGAGGCAGAGTACAAAAAGCAAGAAAGTTATGATGAACCTTTATAAAACACTGGTTCGGCCTCAACTGGAGTACTGTGTCCAATTCTGGGCACCACACTTTAGGAAGGATGTGAAGGCCTTAGAGAGGGTGCAGAAAAGATTTACAAGAATGGTTCCAGGGATGAGGGACTTCAGTTACGTGGATAGACTAGAGAAGCTGGGGTTGTTCTCCATAGAGCAAAGAAGGTTGAGAGGAGATTTGATAAAGGTGTTCAAAATCATGTTGGGTCTAGACAGAGTAGATAGAGGGAAACTGTCACCATTGGCGGAAGGGTCGCGAATCAGAGGACACAGATTTAAGGTGATTGGCAAAAAAAACAAAGACGACATGAGGAAAAACTTTTTTACACAGCGAGTGGTTAGGATCTGGAATGCACTGCCTGAAAGGGTGGTGGAGGCAGATTCAATCACAGCTTTTAAAAGGGAATTGGGTAAGTACCTGAAGGAAAAAAAATCTTGCTGGACTGCGGGGAAAGGGCGGGGCAGTGGGACTAGCTGAAGTGCTCTTACAGAGAGTCGGCACAGGCTCGACGGGCCGAATGGCCTCCTTCTGTGCTGTAACCATTCTATGATTCTATGATTCTATTTAGGCTGTAAGGATAAACTCAAACTTTTGATTTAAATGAATTGTTTTGAAATCCCTGCAAAGTGCGCTTGCCCTAAACCTGCCTTGGTTCAGTTGAATGTTCTCCTGGTGTCCTGGCCGACACTTATCCCTCAACCAATACCACCAAAAACAGATTATCAGGTCATTTATCTCACAGCTGTTTGTGGGAGCTTGCTGTGCGCAAATCGGCTGCCGCGTTTCCTACATTACAACAGTAACTACACTTCAAAAGTACTTCATTGGCTGTAAAGCGCTTTGGGATGTCCTGAGGTTGTGAAAGATGTTGTAGAAATGCAAGTCTTTCTTTTTTATGTGCCAAAGCGCTTTACAGCCAATTAAGTACTTTTGAAGTGTAGTCACTGTTGTAATGTAGGAAACACGACGCACAGCAAGCTCCCACAAACAGAAATGCAATAGTGGCCAGATAATGTTTTTTAGTGATGTTGGTTGAGGGATAAATATTGGCCAGGACACCGGGGAGAACTCCCCTGCTCTTCTTCGAAATAGTGCCCTGGGATCTTTTACCTCCACCCAAGAGGGCACAGGGAGTCTCGGTTTAATGTCTCATCTGAAAGACGGCACCTCCAACAGCGCAGCACTCCCTCAGTACTGGTACTAGGACTGTCAGTTCATAAAATATCTTCTGAACTGCTCCCCTTCTCCATCTCCACTCAGCATCCGTGGACCCTATACGAGACTCCACCTGCTCTGATAGCGCTACCAACCTACCTGTCTAATCTACCGTTCGAGCCTGTTGAGTGCTAAACTACCCAGCCAGACAGTTTCTACAGAGCACACACTTCCATCCAGTTGCTCTTCCTTGTTTTCAGACTCACTGTCTCAGCCAAGGTCTGCTGTTCTGCAGTGCTGAAGCAACGCAGGTGGGAGATCTAGGAACATAGGGACAGGAGGCCATTCAGCCCCTCGACCCTGTTCCTCCATTCAATCAGATCATAGCTGATCTGTATCTTAACTCCATCTACTCGCTTGGTTCTGTAATCCTTAAGACCCTTGCCTCGCTAAAATCTATCGATCTCAGATTTGAAATTTTCAATTGACCCCCGGTCTCAACAGCTTTTTGGGGGAGAGAGTTCCAGATTCCCACCAGCCTTTGTGTGAAGAAGTGCTTCCTGACATCACCCCTGAACGGCCTGGCTCTAATTTTAAGGTTATGCCCCCTTGTTCTGGACTCCCCCCACCAGAGGAAATAGTTTCTCCCTCTCTATTTAATCAACTCCATTAATTATCTTAAACACCTCCATGAGTTCACCCCTTAATCTTCTATACTCCAGAGAATACAAGCCTAGTCTATGCAACCAGCTGTGATAATTGATCCCTTTCAGCCCCTGGTATCTACTGTGATCCTCCTGTCACATTGGGCACCTGCTATAGGCTTGCTGGACAGCCCTGCAGTGGACAATGAGCAGCATCAAGTGGCAAAGTAAACCAGACCGCAATGGATGCAACAAGCAACAAAAACATTAAGGAACAACAACAACAACTTGTATTCATACAGCACCTTTAACATAGTGAAATGTTTCACGGTGCTTCACAGGAGCGATTATCAGACAAAATCTGACTCCAAGCCCCATCAGGAGATATTAGGGCAGGTGACCAAAAGCTGGGTCAAAGAGGTCGGGTTTTAAGGAGGGTAGTCAAGGAGGAGCGAGAGGTAGGGAGGTTGTTAATACAGCCGATCCCAGTGGCTGTGCTGGACTCGGCTGCCAATGCAGAGTCCCAGAGCCCAGACCCACAAGACCAGCCCCCTCTATTTGTTTGAATCAAACTCCTGTTATAACCCGAAATCCCATTCGTATGCCTGGAATTCCATGAGTCCGGAATGCTGTTGGCCAACGGTAGATCAGCTGACCTCACTATGGAGTGCGGCTAGTGGAGGAACGACTGTGCTGCACTCCAGCAGTGTAGCAGCATCTTTACTCTCCGTGGCTCAGTCGGCAGCACTCTCGCCTCTGATTCAGAAGGTCGCAGGTTCAAGTCAAGTAGGAATTGAGCATATAATCCAGGCCAACACTCCCAGTGCGGTGCTGAGGGAGTGCTGCACTGTCGGAGGTGCCGTCTTTCGGATCAGACGTTAAACCGAGGCCCCGTCTGCTCTCAGGTGGATGTAAAAGATCCCGTGGCACTATTTCGAAGAAGAGCAGGCGAGTTCTCCCCGGTGTCCTGGGGCCAATATTTATCCCTCAACTAACATCGCTAAAACAGATGATCTGGTCATTATCATATTGCTGTTTGTGGGAGCTTGCTGTGCACAAATTGCCTGCCACGCTTCCTACATTACAACAGTGACCACACTTCAAAAGTACTTCATTGGCTGTAAAGCACTTTGGGACGTCCTGAGGTTGTGAAATGCAAGTCTGTCTTTCTCCACAGGGGCCTGAGCCATGAAGGGGTTAATGAAGCCACCTTTCTGATTGTACTGCAAAATAAACCTAATAAAAAACAACACCCAAATGTCGTTCTCAGCGAGAATAATAAATCCTGATGGAATCCTGACAGAATGTAGAAGTTATTGAAAGACAATTGAGGAAACGGGTGGGTGGAGCTGTGCTGGGTCACTGACCTGGTGCGAGGAGTGTTTCAACACAGTTCTGTCAAAAGGTTTTTTTCCCTTTTAATGGAGAGGTGTAGAGTTACCAACAGGGAGCAGTGAGATACGGAAATTCATTCACAGAGCGATGGGAAGGTATAACCCGCCTCCCCCACCCCGCACAAAGCTGCAGCACAGGACTACATGCATGCTAAACAGCGGAAGCAGCATGCTATAGACAGAGCTAAGTGATCCCACAATCAACGGATCAGATCAAAGCTCTGCAGTCCTGCCACATCCAATTGTGAATGGTGGTGGACAATTTCACAACTAACAGGATGAGGAGGCTCCATGAATATCCCCATCCTCAATGATGGCAGAGCCGAGCACGTGAACGCAAAAGACAAGGCTGAAGCGTTTGCAACCATCTTAAGCCAGAAGGGCCGAGTGGATGATCCATATCGGCCTCCTCCTGAGGTCCTCACCATCACAGAAGCCAGTCTTCAGCCAATTCGATTCACTCCATGTGATATCAAGAAACGGCTGAGCACACTGGATACAGCAAAGGCTATGGGCCCCCGACAACATCTCGGCTGTAGTGCTGAAGACTTGTGCTCCAGAACTAGCCATGCCTCTAGCCAAGCTGTTCCAGTACAGCTACAACACTGGCATCTACCCAACAATGTGGAAAACTGCCCAGGTATGTCCTGTCCACAAAAATCAGGACAAATCCAATCCGGCCAATTACCGCCCCATCAGTCTACTCTTAATCATCAGCAAAGCGATGGAAGGTGACGTCGACAGTGCTATTAAGTGGCACTTACTCACCAATAACGTGCTCACCAATGCCCAGTTTGGGTTCTGCCAGGACCACTCCGCTCCAGACCTTATTACAGCCTTGGTCCAAACATGGACAAAAGATCTGAATCCTAGAGGTGAGGTGAGAGTGACTGCCCTTGACATCAAGGCAGCATTTGACCGAGTGTGGCATCAAGGAGCCCTAGTAAAACTGAAGTCAATGGGAATCAGGGGGAAAACTCTCCACTGGCTGGAGTCATACCTAGCACAAAGGAAGATGCCGGGCCATGAGGTTACAGATTGTGGTGGAATACAATTCTGCTGCTGCTGATGGCCCACAACGCCTCATAGATGGCCAGTTTTGAGCTGCTAGATCTGTTCTGAATCTATCCCATTTAGCACGGTGGTAGTGCCACACAACACGATGGAGGGTGTCCTCAGTGTGGAGATGGGACTTTGTCTCCACGATGACTGTGCGGTGGTCACTGCTACCAATGCTGTCATGGACAGATGCATCTGCGACAGGTAGATTGGTGAGGACGAGGTCAAGTAGATTTTTCCCTCGTGTTGGTTCTCTCACCGCCTGTCGCAGGCCCAGACTGGCAGCTATGTCCTTCAGGACTCGGCCACACTAGTGCCAGGCAATGACTATCTCCATCAAGCGGGAGTCTAACCACCGTTCCTTGACAGTCAACGGCATTACCATCGCCGAATCCCCCACCATCAATATCCTGGGGGTCACCATTAACCAGAAACTTAACTGGACCAGCCACATAAATACTGTGGCTACAAGAGCAGGTCAGAGGATGGGTATTCTGTGGCGAGCGTCTCACCTCCTGACTCCCCAAAGCCTTTCCACCATCTACAAGGCACAAGTCAGAAGTGTGATGGAATACTCTCCACTTGCCTGGATGAGTGCAGCTCCAACAACACTCAAGAAGCTCGACACCATCCAAGACAAAACAGCCCGCTTGATTGGCACCCATCCACCACCTTAAACATTCACTCCCTCCACCACCAGCGTACCGTGGCTGCAGTGTGTACCAACTACAAGATGCACTGCAGCAACGTGCCAAGGCATCTTCGGCAGCACCTCCCAAACCCGCCACCTCTTCCACCTAGAAGGACAAGGGTAGCAGGCGCATGGGAACACCACCACCTCCAAGTTCCCCTCCAAGTCACACACCATCCTGACTTGGAAATATATCATCGTTCCTTCATCGTCGCTGGGTCAGAATCCTGGAAATCCCGAACAGCACTGTGGGAGGACCTTCATCACACGGACTGCAGCGGTTCAAGAAGGTGGCTCACCATCACCTTCTCAAGGGCAACTAGGGATGGGCAATAAATGCCGGCCTTGCCAGCGACGCCCACATCCCAGAAACGAATCATTAAAAAAAACTCAAAGGGTGGCTGGATCGCAGGTTTCTCATTGTCACCAGCTGAGATCCCATCCTGCGTCCCACAGCTGCCTACTCAAGTGACGTTTGGGAGATCCAACGGGATTAATTTTTACATTCACACTTCACACACACGGTAGTAAGGTCACTCCTGAATCACAACTTAATCCATTGCTCCCGTCTGACCGAGCACACACCAAGTTCTGTTCACCCATCGCCCCAGTATCGCTCCCGGTCCAGCACGACTCAAATTCAAAACAGTCATCCTCCCTGGCTTCGCCCCCCTCCCTATCTCTGTAACCTCCTCCAGCCCTACAACCCTCCCTATCTCTGTAACCTCCTCCAGCCCTACAACCCTCCCTAACTCTGTAACCTCCTCCAGCCTCGCCCCCTCCCTCTCTCTGTAACCTCCTCCAGCCCTACAACCCTCCCTATCTCTGTAACCTCCTCCAGCCCCTACACCCCTCCCTATCTCTGTAACCTCCTCCAGCCCCTACAACCCTCCCTATCTCTGTAACCTCCTCCAGCCCTACAACCCTCCCTATCTCTGTAACCTCCTCCAGCCCTACAACCCTCCCTATCTCTGTAACCTCCTCCAGCCCTACAACCCTCCCTATCTCTGTAACCTCCTCCAGCCCCTACAACCCTCCCTATCTCTGTAACCTCCTCCAGCCCCCTACAACCCTCCCTGTCTCTGTAACCTCCTCCAGCCCCCTACAACCCTCCCTATCTCTGTAACCTCCTCCAGCCCCCTACAACCCTCCCTGTCTCTGTAACCTCCTCCAGCCCCCTACAACCCTCCCTCTTCTGTAACCTCCTCCAGCCCTACAACCCTCCCTATCTCTGTAGCCTCCTCCAGCCCTACAACCCTCCCTATCTCTGTAGCCTCCTCCAGCCCTACAACCCTCCCTATCTCTGTAACCTCCTCCAGCCCCTACAACCCTCCCTATCTCTGTAACCTCCTCCAGCCCTACAACCCTCCCTATCTCTATAACCTCCTCCAGCCCCTACAACCCTCCCTATCTCTGTAACCTCCTCCAGCCCCTACAACCCTCCCTATCTCTGTAACCTCCTCCAGCCCCTACAACCCTCCCTATCTCTGTAACCTCCTCCAGCCCTACAACCCTCCCTATCTCTGTAACCTCCTCCAGCCCTACAACCCTCCCTGTCTCTGTAACCTCCTCCAGCCCTACAACCCTCCCTATCTCTGTAGCCTCCTCCAGCCCTACAACCCTCCCTATCTCTGTAACCTCCTCCAGCCCCACAACCCTCCCTATCTCTGTAACCTCCTCCAGCCCCTACAACCCTCCCTATCTCTGTAGACTCCTCCAGCCCTACAACCCTCCCTATCTCTGTAACCTCCTCCAGCCCCACAACCCTCCCTATCTCTGTAACCTCCTCCAGCCCCTACAACCCTCCCTATCTCTGTAACCTCCTCCAGCCCCACAACCCTCCCTATCTCTGTAACCTCCTCCAGCCCTACACCCCTCCCTATCTCTGTAACCTCCTCCAGCCCTACAACCCTCCCTATCTCTGGAACCTCCTCCAGCCCCTACAACCCTCCCTATCTCTGTCACCTCCTCCAGCCCTACAACCCTCCCTATCTCTGTAACCTCCTCCAGCCCCCTACAACCCTCCCTATCTCTGTAACCTCCTCCAGCCCTACAACCCTCCCTATCTCTGTAACCTCCTCCAGCCCTACAACCCTCCCTATCTCTGTAACCTCCTCCAGCCCTACAATCCTCCCTATCTCTGTAACCTCCTCCAGCCCTACAACCCTCCCATCTCTGTAACCTCCTCCAGCCCCACAACCCTCCCTATCTCTGTAGCCTCCTCCAGCCCCACAACCCTCCCTATCTCTGTAGCCTCCTCCAGCCCCTGCAACCCACCCTATCTCTGTAGCCTCCTCCAGCCCCGACAACCCTCCCTATCTCTGTAGTCTCCTCCAGCCCTACACCTCTCCCTATCTCTGTAACCTCCTCCAGCCCTACAATCCTCCCTATCTCTGTAGCCTCCTCCAGCCCTACAACCCTCCCTATCTGTGTAACCTCCTCCAGCCCTACAATCCTCCCTATCTCTGTAGCCTCCTCCAGCCCTACAACCCTCCCTATCTCTGTAACCTCCTCCAGCCCTACAATCCTCCCTATCTCTGTAGCCTCCTCCAGCTCTACAAACCTCCCTATCTCTGTTAACTCCCCCAGCCCTACAACCCTCCCTATCTCTGTAACCTCCTCCAGCCCTACAACCCTCCCTATCTCTGTAACCTCCTCCAGCCCCCTACAACCCTCCCTGTCTCTGTAACCTCCTCCAGCCCCCTACAACCCTCCCTCTTCTGTAACCTCCTCCAGCCCTACAACCCTCCCTATCTCTGTAGCCTCCTCCAGCCCTACAACCCTCCCTATCTCTGTAGCCTCCTCCAGCCCTACAACCCTCCCTATCTCTGTAACCTCCTCCAGCCCCTACAACCCTCCCTATCTCTGTAACCTCCTCCAGCCCTACAACCCTCCCTATCTCTATAACCTCCTCCAGCCCCTACAACCCTCCCTATCTCTGTAACCTCCTCCAGCCCCTACAACCCTCCCTATCTCTGTAACCTCCTCCAGCCCCTACAACCCTCCCTATCTCTGTAACCTCCTCCAGCCCTACAACCCTCCCTATCTCTGTAACCTCCTCCAGCCCTACAACCCTCCCTGTCTCTGTAACCTCCTCCAGCCCTACAACCCTCCCTATCTCTGTAGCCTCCTCCAGCCCTACAACCCTCCCTATCTCTGTAACCTCCTCCAGCCCTACAACCCTCCCTGTCTCTGTAACCTCCTCCAGCCCCACAACCCTCCCTATCTCTGTAACCTCCTCCAGCCCCTACAACCCTCCCTATCTCTGTAGACTCCTCCAGCCCTACAACCCTCCCTATCTCTGTAACCTCCTCCAGCCCCACAACCCTCCCTATCTCTGTAACCTCCTCCAGCCCCTACAACCCTCCCTATCTCTGTAACCTCCTCCAGCCCCACAACCCTCCCTATCTCTGTAACCTCCTCCAGCCCTACACCCCTCCCTATCTCTGTAACCTCCTCCAGCCCTACAACCCTCCCTATCTCTGGAACCTCCTCCAGCCCCTACAACCCTCCCTATCTCTGTAACCTCCTCCAGCCCTACAACCCTCCCTATCTCTGTAACCTCCTCCAGCCCCCTACAACCCTCCCTATCTCTGTAACCTCCTCCAGCCCTACAACCCTCCCTATCTCTGTAACCTCCTCCAGCCCTACAACCCTCCCTATCTCTGTAACCTCCTCCAGCCCTACAATCCTCCCTATCTCTGTAACCTCCTCCAGCCCTACAACCCTCCCATCTCTGTAACCTCCTCCAGCCCTACAACCCTCCCTATCTCTGTAGCCTCCTTCAGCCCCACAACCCTCCCTATCTCTGTAGCCTCCTCCAGCCCCACAACCCTCCCTATCTCTGTAGCCTCCTCCAGCCCCTGCAACCCTCCCTATCTCTGTAGCCTCCTCCAGCCCCGACAACCCTCCCTATCTCTGTAGTCTCCTCCAGCCCTACACCTCTCCCTATCTCTGTAACCTCCTCCAGCCCTACAATCCTCCCTATCTCTGTAGCCTCCTCCAGCCCTACAACCCTCCCTATCTGTGTAACCTCCTCCAGCCCTACAATCCTCCCTATCTCTGTAGCCTCCTCCAGCCCTACAACCCTCCCTATCTCTGTAACCTCCTCCAGCCCTACAATCCTCCCTATCTCTGTAGCCTCCTCCAGCTCTACAAACCTCCCTATCTCTGTTAACTCCCCCAGCCCTACAACCCTCCCTATCTCTGTAACCTCCTCCAGCCCTACAACCCTCCCTATCTCTGTAACCTCCTCCCGCCCTACACCCCTCCCTATCTCTGTAACCTCCTCCAGCCCCACAACCCTCCCTATCTCTGTAACCTCCTCCAGCCCCTACAACCCTCCCTATCTCTGTAGCCTCCTCCAGCCCTACAACCCTCCCTATCTCTGTAACCTCCTCCAGCCCCACAACCCTCCCTATCTCTGTAACCTCCTCCAGCCCCTACAACCCTCCCTATCTCTGTA
Source organism: Squalus acanthias (assembly GCA_030390025.1). Taxonomy (NCBI): domain Eukaryota; kingdom Metazoa; phylum Chordata; class Chondrichthyes; order Squaliformes; family Squalidae; genus Squalus; species Squalus acanthias. The sequence goes on along the minus strand of CM059442.1, from coordinate 11,823,445 downwards.
ACCTCCTCCAGCCCCACAACCATCCCTATCTCTGTAACCTCTTCCAGCCCTACACCCCTCCCTATCTCTGTAACCTCCTCCAGCACTACAACCCTCCCTATCTCTGGAACCTCCTCCAGCCCTACAACCCTCCCTATCTCTGTAGCCTCCTCCAGCCCTACAATCCTCCCTATCTCTGTAACCTCCTCCAGCCCTACAACCCTCCCATCTCTGTAACCTCCTCCAGCCCTACAACCCTCCCTATCTCTGTACCCTCCTCCAGCCCCACAACCCTCCCTATCTCTGTACCCTCCTCCAGCCCCACAACCCTCCCTATCTCTGTAGCCTCCTCCAGCCCCTACAACCCTCCCTATCTCTGTAGCCTCCTCCAGCCCTACAACCCTCCCTATCTCTGTAACCTCCTCCAGCCCCACAACCCTCCCTATCTCTGTAACCTCCTCCAGCCCCTACAACCCTCCCTATCTCTGTAGCCTCCTCCAGCCCTACAACCCTCCCTATCTCTGTAACCTCCTCCAGCCCCACAACCCTCCCTATCTCTGTAACCTCCTCCAGCCCCTACAACCCTCCCTATCTCTGTAACCTCCTCCAGCCCCACAACCCTCCCTATCTCTGTAACCTCCTCCAGCCCTACACCCCTCCCTATCACTGTAACCTCCTCCAGCCCTACAACCCTCCCTATCTCTGGAACCTCCTCCAGCCCCTACAACCCTCCCTATCTCTGTAACCTCCTCCAGCCCTACAACCCTCCCTATCTCTGTAACCTCCTCCAGCCCCCTACAACCCTCCCTATCTCTGTAACCTCCTCCAGCCCTACAACCCTCCCTATCTCTGTAACCTCCTCCAGCCCCTACAACCCTCCCTATCTCTGTAACCTCCTCCAGCCCCTACAACCCTCCCTATCTCTGTAACCTCCTCCAGCCCTACAACCCTCCCTATCTCTGTAACCTCCTCCAGCCCTACAACCCTCCCTGTCTCTGTAACCTCCTCCAGCCCTACAACCCTCCCTATCTCTGTAGCCTCCTCCAGCCCTACAACCCTCCCTATCTCTGTAACCTCCTCCAGCCCCACAACCCTCCCTATCTCTGTAACCTCCTCCAGCCCCTACAACCCTCCCTATCTCTGTAGACTCCTCCAGCCCTACAACCCTCCCTATCTCTGTAACCTCCTCCAGCCCCACAACCCTCCCTATCTCTGTAACCTCCTCCAGCCCCTACAACCCTCCCTATCTCTGTAACCTCCTCCAGCCCCACAACCCTCCCTATCTCTGTAACCTCCTCCAGCCCTACACCCCTCCCTATCTCTGTAACCTCCTCCAGCCCCACAACCCTCCCTATCTCTGGAACCTCCTCCAGCCCCTACAACCCTCCCTATCTCTGTAACCTCCTCCAGCCCTACAACCCTCCCTATCTCTGTAACCTCCTCCAGCCCCCTACAACCCTCCCTATCTCTGTAACCTCCTCCAGCCCTACAACCCTCCCTATCTCTGTAACCTCCTCCAGCCCTACAACCCTCCCTATCTCTGTAACCTCCTCCAGCCCTACAATCCTCCCTATCTCTGTAACCTCCTCCAGCCCTACAACCCTCCCATCTCTGTAACCTCCTCCAGCCCTACAACCCTCCCTATCTCTGTAGCCTCCTTCAGCCCCACAACCCTCCCTATCTCTGTAGCTCCTCCAGCCCCACAACCCTCCCTATCTCTGTAGCCTCCTCCAGCCCCTGCAACCCTCCCTATCTCTGTAGCCTCCTCCAGCCCCGACAACCCTCCCTATCTCTGTAGTCTCCTCCAGCCCTACACCTCATCCTATCTCTGTAACCTCCTCCAGCCCTACAATCCTCCCTATCTCTGTAGCCTCCTCCAGCCCTACAACCCTCCCTATCTGTGTAACCTCCTCCAGCCCTACAATCCTCCCTATCTCTGTAGCCTCCTCCAGCCCTACAACCCTCCCTATCTCTGTAACCTCCTCCAGCCCTACAATCCTCCCTATCTCTGTAGCCTCCTCCAGCTCTACAAACCTCCCTATCTCTGTTAACTCCCCCAGCCCTACAACCCTCCCTATCTCTGTAACCTCCTCCAGCCCTACAACCCTCCCTATCTCTGTAACCTCCTCCAGCCCTACACCCCTCCCTATCTCTGTAACCTCCTCCAGCCCCACAACCCTCCCTATCTCTGTAACCTCCTCCAGCCCCTACAACCCTCCCTATCTCTGTAGCCTCCTCCAGCCCTACAACCCTCCCTATCTCTGTAACCTCCTCCAGCCCCACAACCCTCCCTATCTCTGTAACCTCCTCCAGCCCCTACAACCCTCCCTATCTCTGTAACCTCCTCCAGCCCCACAACCATCCCTATCTCTGTAACCTCTTCCAGCCCTACACCCCTCCCTATCTCTGTAACCTCCTCCAGCAGTACAACCCTCCCTATCTCTGGAACCTCCTCCAGCCCTACAACCCTCCCTATCTCTGTAGCCTCCTCCAGCCCTACAATCCTCCCTATCTCTGTAACCTCCTCCAGCCCTACAACCCTCCCATCTCTGTAACCTCCTCCAGCCCTACAACCCTCCCTATCTCTGTACCCTCCTCCAGCCCCACAACCCTCCCTATCTCTGTACCCTCCTCCAGCCCCACAACCCTCCCTATCTCTGTAGCCTCCTCCAGCCCCTACAACCCTCCCTATCTCTGTAGCCTCCTCCAGCCCTACAACCCTCCCTATCTCTGTAACCTCCTCCAGCCCCACAACCCTCCCTATCTCTGTAACCTCCTCCAGCCCCTACAACCCTCCCTATCTCTGTAGCCTCCTCCAGCCCTACAACCCTCCCTATCTCTGTAACCTCCTCCAGCCCCACAACCCTCCCTATCTCTGTAACCTCCTCCAGCCCCTACAACCCTCCCTATCTCTGTAACCTCCTCCAGCCCCACAACCCTCCCTATCTCTGTAACCTCCTCCAGCCCTACACCCCTCCCTATCTCTGTAACCTCCTCCAGCCCTACAACCCTCCCTATCTCTGGAACCTCCTCCAGCCCCTACAACCCTCCCTATCTCTGTAACCTCCTCCAGCCCTACAACCCTCCCTATCTCTGTAACCTCCTCCAGCCCCCTACAACCCTCCCTATCTCTGTAACCTCCTCCAGCCCTACAACCCTCCCTATCTCTGTAACCTCCTCCAGCCCTACAACCCTCCCTATCTCTGTAACCTCCTCCAGCCCTACAATCCTCCCTATCTCTGTAACCTCCTCCAGCCCTACAACCCTCCCATCTCTGTAACCTCCTCCAGCCCTACAACCCTCCCTATCTCTGTAGCCTCCTTCAGCCCCACAACCCTCCCTATCTCTGTAGCCTCCTCCAGCCCCACAACCCTCCCTATCTCTGTAGCCTCCTCCAGCCACTGCAACCCTCCCTATCTCTGTAGCCTCCTCCAGCCCCGACAACCCTCCCTATCTCTGTAGTCTCCTCCAGCCCTACACCTCTCCCTATCTCTGTAACCTCCTCCAGCCCTACAATCCTCCCTATCTCTGTAGCCTCCTCCAGCCCTACAACCCTCCCTATCTGTGTAACCTCCTCCAGCCCTACAATCCTCCCTATCTCTGTAGCCTCCTCCAGCCCTACAACCCTCCCTATCTCTGTAACCTCCTCCAGCCCTACAATCCTCCCTATCTCTGTAGCCTCCTCCAGCTCTACAAACCTCCCTATCTCTGTAAACTCCTCCAGCCCTACAACCCTCCCTATCTCTGTAACCTCCTCCAGCCCTACAACCCTCCCTATCTCTGTAACCTCCTCCAGCCCTACACCCCTCCCTATCTCTGTAACCTCCTCCAGCCCCACAACCCTCCCTATCTCTGTAACCTCCTCCAGCCCCTACAACCCTCCCTATCTCTGTAGCCTCCTCCAGCCCTACACCCCTCCCTATCTCTGTAGCCTCCTCCAGCCCCACAACCCTCCCTATCTCTGTAGCCTCCTCCAGCCCTACACCCCTCCCTATCTCTGTAGCCTCCTGCAGCCCCACAACCCTCCCTATCTCTGTAGCCTCCTCCAGCCCTACACCCCTCCCTATCTCTGTAGCCTCCTCCAGCCCTACAACCCTCCCTATCTCTGTAACCTCCTCCAGCCCTACAACCCTCCCTATCTCTGTAGCCTCCTCCAGCCCTACACCCCTCCCTATCTCTGTAGCCTCCTCCAGCCCCACAACCCTCCCTATCTCTGTAGCCTCCTCCAGCCCTACACCCCTCCCTATCTCTGTAGCCTCCTCCAGCCCCACAACCCTCCCTATCTCTGTAGCCTCCTCCAGCCCTACACCCCTCCCTATCTCTGTAGCCTCCTCCAGCCCCACAACCCTCCCTATCTCTGTAGCCTCCTCCAGCCCTACACCCCTCCCTATCTCTGTAGCCTCCTCCAGCCCCACAACCCTCCCTATCTCAGTAGCCTCCTCCAGCCCTACACCCCTCCCTATCTCTGTAGCCTCCTCCAGCCCCACAACCCTCCCTATCTCTGTAGCCTCCTCCAGCCCCACAACCCTGCCTATCTCTGTAGCCTCCTCCAGCCCCACAACCCTCCCTATCTCTGTAGCCTCCTCCAGCCCTACACCCGTCCCTATCTCTGTAGCCTCCTCCAGCCCCACAACCCTCCCTATCTCAGTAGCCTCCTCCAGCCCTACACCCCTCCCTATCTCTGTAGCCTCCTCCAGCCCCACAACCCTCCCTATCTCTGTAGCCTCCTCCAGCCCCACAACCCTGCCTATCTGTGTAAACTCCTCCAGCCCTACACCCCTCCCTATCTCTGTAGCCTCCTCCAGCCCTACACCCCTCCCTATCTCTGTAGCCTCCTCCAGCCCTACACCCCTCCCTATCTCTGTAGCCTCCTCCAGCCCCACAACCCTCCCTATCTCTGTAGCCTCCTCCAGCCCTACACCCCTCCCTATCTCTGTAGCCTCCTCCAGCCCCACAACCCTCCCTATCTCTGTAGCCTCCTCCAGCCCTACACCCCTCCCTATCTCTGTAGCCTCCTCCAGCCCCACAACCCTCCCTATCTCTGTAGCCTCCTCCAGCCCTACACCCCTCCCTATCTCTGTAGCCTCCTCCAGCCCCACAACCCTCCCTATCTCTGTAGCCTCCTCCAGCCCTACACCCCTCCCTATCTCTGTAGCCTCCTCCAGCCCTACAACCCTCCCTATCTCTGTAACCTCCTCCAGCCCTACAACCCTCCCTATCTCTGTAACCTCCTCCAGCCCTACAACCCTCCCTATCTCTGTAACCTCCTCCAGCCCTACAACCCTCCCTATCTCTGTAACCTCCTCCAGCCCTACAACCCTCCCTATCTCTGTAACGTCCTCCAGCCCTACACCCCTCCCTATCTCTGTAACCTCCTCCAGCCCCACAACCCTCCCTATCTCTGTAACCTCCTCCAGCCCCTACAACCCTCCCTATCTCTGTAGCCTCCTCCAGCCCTACAACCCTCCCTATCTCTGTAACCTCCTCCAGCCCCACAACCCTCCCTATCTCTGTAACCTCCTCTAGCCCCAACAACCCTCCCTATCTCTGTAACCTCCTCCAGCCCCACAACCATCCCTATCTCTGTAACCTCCTCCAGCCCTACACCCCTCCCTATCTCTGTAACCTCCTCCAGCACTACAACCCTCCCTATCTCTGGAACCTCCTCCAGCCCCTACAACCCTCCCTATCTCTGTAACCACCTCCAGCCCTACAATCCTCCCTATCTCTGTAACCTCCTCCAGCCCTACAACCCTCCCATCTCTGTAACCTCCTCCAGCCCTACAACCCTCCCTATCTCTGTACCCTCCTCCAGCCCCACAACCCTCCCTATCTCTGTAGCCTCCTCCAGCCCCACAACCCTCCCTATCTCTGTAGCCTCCTCCAGCCCCTACAACCCTCCCTATCTCTGTAGCCTCCTCCAGCCCTACAACCCTCCCTATCTCTGTAGCCTCCTCCAGCCCTATACCCCTCCCTATCTCTGTAACCTCCTCCAGCCCTACAATCCTCCCTATCTCTGTAGCCTCCTCCAGCCCTACAACCCTCCCTATCTCTGTAACCTCCTCCAGCCCTACAACCCTCCCTATCTCTGTAACCTCCTCCAGCCCTACAATCCTCCCTATCTCTGTAGCCTCCTCCAGCCCTACAACCCTCCCTATCTCTGTAAACTCCTCCAGCCCTACAACCCTCCCTATCTCTGTAACCTCCTCCAGCCCTACAACCCTCCCTATCTCTGTAACCTCCTCCAGCCCTACACCCCTCCTTATCTCTGTAGCCTCCTCCAGGCCTACAACCCTCCCTATCTCTGTAACCTCCTCCAGCCCCACAACCCTCCCTATCTCTGTAGCCTCCTCCAGCCCCACAACCCTCCCTATCTCTGTAGCCTCCTCCAGCCCTACACCCCTCCCTATCTCTGTAGCCTCCTCCAGCCCCACAACCCTCCCTATCTCAGTAGCCTCCTCCAGCCCTACAACCCTCCCTATCTCTGTAACCTCCTCCAGCCCTACACCCCTCCCTATCTCTGTAGCCTCCTCCAGCCCTACGACCCTCCGAGTTCTCTGCCTCATCCAATTCCGGCCTCTTGTGCATCCCCAGTTTCCGTCGCCCCACCATTGGTGGCCGTGCCTTCAGCTGCCTGGGCCCTAAGCTCTGGAATTCCCTCCCTAAACCTCTCCACCTCTTTTTCCTCCTTTAAGACGCTCGTTAAAATCTACGTCTTTCACCAGGGGTCAAATTTTGTTTGATAACGCTCCTGTGAAGCGCCTTGGGATGTTTTACTACGTTAAAGGTGCTATATAAATACAAGTTGTTGTATTAACAGCAGTGCCCAGCAGCATTAGGAACATAGGAACAGGAGGAGGCCACTCAGCGCTTCGAGCCTCTCCGCCTACAATGAGATCATGGCTGATGTGTCCATTTACCCGCCTTTTCTCCCTATCCCTCTACCCTTACCTGCAGCACTGCTGAGATTGGGTCCCTAACGCAGTGTAAAAACAGCGCGATGACAAATAATGAGAACATGCTCCTCAAACTGGAAACAAAACCCAGTAAAATATTAAAGCAGCTTAAGGTTTCCACTGAGCCAACACTTCCAAAACCTGAGCCAGCCACTGATCCAGCTGGTTTAGCTGAGCCCTGCCATCCACTTCAACCCAACACATGATACGTTTGAGGATCTGGAGCCTGGCACCCATGCCTGGTACAAGCTTAAACCCTGGACTTATAGTTGGATTGACAGGGTAGCACAGAGCACCTGACACACAAAGAGCTGATGAGCTAAGGCTGATGCTATCAAATAAGCCACAGTAACTTCATGCTGTCAAGCCTTGACGCTGCAAACGTGGAGGAACTTTCTAATCAGGAATTTGTTTTATTGAGACTCCTCCGCTGAATGCGATGAACTCGCTACCACAGGGGGTGGTTGAAGCGAACAGTATAGATGCATTTAAGGGGAGGCTGGACAAGCATATGAGGGAGAAAGGTATAGAGGGTTATGATGACAGATTTAGATGAGGAAAGACGGGAGGAGGCTCGAGTGGAGCATAAACGCCGGCATGGACTGGTTGGGCCGAATGGCCTGTTCCTGTGCCATATATCCTATGTAAAAAAAAGTCTTCTGCTCAGAATAAGGAGAGAATTTGTTCCTCTAATTCTGGCCTCTTACACATCCCTGATTTTGATCGCTCCACCATTGGCGGCCGTGCCTTCAGCTGCCTGGGCCCTAAGCTCTGGAATTCCCTCCCTAAACCTCTCCGCCTCTCTACCTCTCTCTCCTCCTTTAAGACGCTTCTTAGAAACCTACCTCTTTGGCCAAGCTTTTGGTCACCTGTCCTAATAACTCCTTTATGTGACTTGGTGTCAAATTTTGTTTGATCATCGCTCCTGTGAAGCACCTTGGGGCGTTTCACTACATTAAAAAATGCGATATAAATGCAAGTTGTTGTTGTTTTACAGAGGTTTTATAGGATGAGAATTGGTAATAATGAGGATCTGTGGGATTCCCGCCTTGAACCTGCTGTGCCTCCCTCAGTAGCTCTGAATGTCCAGGAACAGCCACCCACAGCTGGAATATTTCTCATCACCGGTCATCAACAGCCGTCTCAAGGTAAACGTCTGAGGGACAGAACCTGGGCACGTGCAGAACACGTGCAAGTGCAGTTCTAATCTTGGAACCCGCAAAGTGAGCTGTAGGTTTCCCCAACCTGCCGAGTTTGGACTCCGATGCTTTTAAGTCCAACTCTGAGTTTAAGATAGAGACTTTCAAGGACCATTGGAGCTGCTGCCTTTCAGATGAGACATTAAAGAGAAGTTATGTTTAACTTGTATAGAACCTTGGTTAGACCACACTTGGAGTACTGTGAACAGTTCTGGTCTCCATTTTGTAAAAAGGATATAGAGACACTGGAGAAGATGCAAAAAAGATTTACAAGAATGATACAGAACTGAGAGGTTATACATATCAGTTAAGATTGAACAGGTTGGAGCTGTTTTCTCTAGAAAAAAGAAGACTAAGGGGTGACCTGATAGACATCTTTAAGATTATGAAAGGGTTTGATAGGAATAACGTAGAGAAGATGTTTCCACTTGTGGGGGGAGTCCAGAACTCGGGGCCATAAATATAAAATAGTCACCACTAAATCCAATTGGGAATTCGGGAGAAACTGCTTTACCCAGAGAGTGGTGAGAATGTGGAACTCACTACCACAGGGAGTGGTTGAGGTGAATAGCCATAGATGCATTTAAGGGGAAGCTGGATAAGCACATGAGGGAGAAAGGAATAGAAGGATGTGTTGATGGGGTGAGATGAAGAGGGGTGGGAGGAGGCTCATGTGGAGCAGAAACACCAGCACGGACCAGTTGGGCCGAATGGCCTGTTTCTGTGCTGTAAATACTATGTAATGTAATACTTCAGAGTTTGATGATCAAAGGAAGCTTTCGAGCTATCAAATTGGATACGGTTAGTTCACACAATACCACCATGAGCGTTGGGGAGATCCCCTTTCATTGAAAATACACAGCACAATTATAGGGTAAAATCATATTTATTGAGGAATGGAAGTGAAAGGCCGAGGCCCATAGTCCAGGACACCACCATGGTGGAAATGATTAGGAGAGAACAACAACAACAGTCTGTATTTATACAGCGCCTCTAACGTAGTAAAACATCCCAGGGGGCTTCACAGGAGCGATTATCAAACAATATTTGACACCGAGCCACAGAAGGAGATATCAGGGCAGGTGACCAAAAGCTTGATCAAAGAGGTAGGTTTTAAGGAGCGTCTTAAAGGAGGAGAGAGAGGTGGAGAGGTTTAGGGAGGGAATTCCAGAGCTTAGGGCCCAGGCAGCTGAAGGCACGGCCGGCAATGGTGGATTCCCCAAGATGCTGACTGTCAGTGTCTAGCCAGGATGGACACCTGGACATCAGGTATGGATTGGGAGCAGACCATATAGCTCGTGGGAATCAGCTCCTGCTGATTCACACAGTGTACTTTACTTTTTGAATAGTGACGATTCAGGCAGGAAATTGGACGGTAGCTTTCCACGTGTTTAAATTCCTCAGGTGTAACATGTGCATTAAAAAAGATTATGCAAATCGGGGGACTCGTGAGTGGATTGCAAGTGTTGGCAACACTGAACAGAGAATTTAAAACTTGCTCTATCGAGGACTCCTCGAATTTAATCCCCTGGGAGGGGGTGAACGATCGTAGGGAACACTTTCAACAAGAGAAAGTCTCTTCAATTTCTCCCCAAAGGTGATTGAGCGCAAAGTCCAGCATATCAGTGCATCAGTGCGAGGAACATAGGGATTGCTAGACAAAGAAAGACTAAGGTCTATTTAGTTCACCTTCTACCATCCTGGTAATCGCACAATAAGACGATAATGGGGTTGTTGACCAATCACAGCAATCAATCTCTATCAGTGCGTCTACAACAGACCCAGACATGAGGCGAGGAAACCCCCAGTGGTGGAGAGCTTTGAGAACCATAGGTCCAAAGTCACCTGTTCCTCCGAGCTCGCTACACTCACCACACGTCATGTTTAAAATAAGACAAGTGGTGGTGGTTAGGGGAGACCAAACTTGGGTCTTATAATGCTGGAGGTTGTAGGAGGAGTAAAATTAAGGGACATTAGGAGTTGGACAGTTATGAGGTCCTGGGAAATGATGGTACGGTGACAATATGGTAGGTACATTTGAAGAATTGGTTGAAGCTGAGAGACTTATGACTCAGTTCAGAGACTAAGCATTGTGAGACATGGGGCTCGGATTTAACTGGTCCCACCAAAAAGGAAAGTCGGGCGGGGGCATATAGAGTCCGGGCGATCCACTGCCACCCACTTCCCACCCGGTGGGAACTGTTACAATTGACCCCCATGGAGGCACTGCTGCTAAGTGGGAAAGATGGGAATGTATTGGGAATGGGATGGGATAGAATGTGAGGGTATGGGACGGTATGCGATAGAATGAGATGGGATGAGATGGGGCTGAGATGAGTGGGATGGGATGGGAATGGGATGAAACATAGAAGATAGGAGCAGGAGTAGGCCATTCGGCCCCTCGAGCCTGCTCCGCCATTCGATGAGATCATGGCTGATCATCTAAACTCAGTACCTTGTACCTGCCTTCTCCCCATATCCCTTGATACTTTTAGCTTTAAGAAATATATCTAACTCATCCTTGAATATATTTAATGACTTCGCCTCAACTACCTTCTGTGGTAGAGAATTCCACAGGTTCACCACTCTCTGGGTGAAGAAATTCTTCCTCATTTCTGTCCTAAATGGTTTACCCGTTATCCGTAGATTATGACCCCTGGTTCTGGACTCTCCGACCATCGGGAACATTCTTCCTGCATCTAGTTTGTCCAGACCTGTCAGAATTTTATATGTTTCGATGAGATCCCCTCTCATTCTTCTATACTCCAGTGAGTATAAGCCCAATCGACCCAATCTCTCCTCATATGTCATTCCTGCCATCCCAGGTATCAGCCTTGTGAATCTTCGCTGAACTCCTTCCATGAGTGAGATGGGAAGGGATAGAATGAGATGGAGGATGGGATGGGGATGGATTGGGATGGGGATGGGATGGGATGGAGATGGCCACATAATAGGCTTGCCAGCAAAGTTGAAGCCCATAGACTAATAGGGACAGTGGCAGCATGGATATAAAACTGGCTAAGTGACAGGAAATAGAGAGTAGTGGTGAATGGTTGTTTTTCGGACTGGAGGAAGGTTCTCCAGGGGTCGGTTCTAGGACCACTGCTTTCTTGATATATATTAATGACTTGAACATGGGTGTACAGAGCACAATTTCAAAATTTGCAGCTGATATAAAACTTGGAAGTGGTGAATAGTGAGGAGGAGAGTGATAGACTTCAGGAAGACATAGACAGACTGGTGAAATGGGCGGACACGTGGCAGATGAAATTTAATGCAGAAAAGTGTGAAGTGATACATTTTGGTAGGAAGAATGAGGAGAGGCAGAATAAACTAAAGGGTACAATCCTAAAGGGGGTGCACGAACATAGAGACCTGGGGGGTATATGTGCATAAGTTGTTGAAGGTGGCAGAGCAGGTTGAGAAAGCGGTTCATAAAGAATAAGGGACCCTGGGCTTCATAAATAGAGGTTTGGAGTACAAAAAGCAAGGAAGTTATGATGAACCTTTATAAAACACTGGTTCGGCCTCAACTGGAGTATTGTGTTCAATTCTGGGCACCGCACTTTAGGAAGGATGTGAAGGCCTTAGAGAGGTTGCAGAAAAGATTTACAAGAATGATTCCAGGGATGAGGATAGTTATGTGGATAGACTGGAGATTCTCCTTAGAGCAGAGAAAGTTGAGAGGAGATTTGATAGAGGTGTTCAAAATCATGAGGGGTCTGGACAGAGTAGATAGCGAGTAACTGTTCCCATTGGCAGAAGGGTCGAGAACCAGAGGACACAGATTCAAGGTGATTGGCAGAAGAACCAAAGGCGACATGAGAAAAACTTTTTTACTCAGTGAGTGGTTAGGATCTGGAATGTACTGCCTGAAAGGGTGGTGGAGGCAGACTCAATCATGGTTTTAAAAGGGAGTTGGATAAGTACCTGAAGGAAAAACATTTGCAGGACTACAGGGAAAGGGCGGGGGAGTGGGACTAGCTGAAGTGCTCTTGCAGAGAGCCGGCACGGGCTCGATAGGCTGAATAGCCTCCTTCTGTGCTGTAACCATTCTATGATTCTAGGATGGAGATGGGGATGGGATGGGGATGTGATGGGATGAGATGGGATAGAGATGGGGATGGGATGGAGATGGGGATGGGATGGGGATGGGACGGGATGAGATGTGATGGAGATGGGGATGGGATGGAGATGGGGATGGGATGGGGATGGGACGGGATGAGATGGGATGGAGATGGGGATGGGGATGGGATGGAGATGGGGATGGGGATGGGATGGGGTTGGGATGGGATGAGATGGGATGGAGATGGGGATGGGATGGAGATGGGGATGGGGATGGGATGGGGATGGGACGGGATGAGATGTGATGGAGATGGCGATGGGATGGGGATGGGACGGGATGAGATGGGACGGGATGAGATGGGATGGAGATGGGGATGGGGATGGGATGGAGATGGGGATGGGGATGGGATGGGGATGGGACGGGATGAGATGGGATGGAGATGGGAATGGGGATGGGATGGGGATGGGATGGGAATGGGGATGGGATGGGGATGGGACGGGATGAGATGGGATGGAGATGGGGATGGGGATGGGGATGGGATGGAGATGGGGATGGGGATGGGATGGGGTTGGGATGGGATGAGATGGGATGGAGATGGGGATGGGATGGAGATGGGGATGGGGATGGGATGGGGATGGGACGGGATGAGATGTGATGGAGATGGCGATGGGGATGGGATGGGGATGGGACGGGATGAGATGGGACGGGATGAGATGGGATGGAGATGGGGATGGGGATGGGATGGAGATGGGGATGGGATGGGGATGGGATGGGATGAGATGGGATGGAGATGGGAATGGGGATGGGATGGGGATGGGATGGGGATGGGGATGGGATGGGGATGGGATGGGATGAGATGGGATGGAGATGGGGATGGGGATGGGATGGGGATGGGACGGGATAAGATGGGATGGAGATGGGGATGGGCTGGAGATGGGACGGGATGAGATGGGATGGAGATGGGGATGGGATGGGATGGGGATGGGGATGGGATGGGGATGGGGATGGGACGGGATGAGATGGGATGGAGATGGGGATGGGACGGGATGGGGATGGGACAGGATGAGATGGGATGGGGATGGGGATGGGGATGGGATGGGGATGGGACGGGGATGGGATGGGGATGGGGATGGGGATGGGATGGGGATGGGGATGGGGATGGGACAGGATGAGATGGGGTTGGGGATGGGGATGGGGATGGGGATGCGACGGGATGAGGATGGGATAGGGATGGGGATGGGGATGGGATGAGATGGGATGGGGATGGGACGGGATGAGGATGGGATGGGGATGGGGTTGGGGATAGGATGGGGATGGGACGGGACGGGATGAGATGGGATGGAGATCGGACATGATGGGTCACCACTGTCTCCAACATGGTTCTGTGCAAACCAGCTGTCAGTTAATGATGTGGTGTCTGCATCCTAATGATACTGATTGGTTGCCAGAATCCATGATGCACCCTACAGTATGGCTTGGCCTCGACACGTGGAAGATAATGACACACAAATGTCCATGGGGAGGTGGATTTTCCCCAATTATCTTGAAGTTCAAGCTCCAGCTTTTCAGCTGAGACCTACTGACTCACACTTTGCACTTTGGCCGACCCTGGATAAGGTCTGTGTGGGTGACTCAGTGTTAGGAAACTATCTCAATTCATTTACGTAATTCTGTCTGGAATTTGATATCAGGCGATATCCCTTTTTTTCCAGACACTTTGTTCACCAAGGAAGTCAGCATCTTTGGAAACTCCTCCTACTGACGCCACACAGGGAGCATCGCAATGTCTTGCTGCTCTCTGGATGATCAAGCTGCCTATAAACCTAACTTTACAGCAGTATCAGGCACTCAGCGATTTCAATTCTTAAAGTATGGATGTGGCGGGGAGGTACAGTGATAGATTCTCTCAACATCAGCGACTGCAAAGACATCACCATAATCCCAACCCGCCAAATTGAAAGAAAAAAAACAGGCGAGTGTGAACAACAACTTGTATTTATACAGCGCCTTTAATGGAGTAAATCATCTCAAGGCGCTTCACAGGGGAGTTATCAGACAAAATGTGACACTGAGCCACATAAGGAGATATTAGGACAGGTGAACAAAAGCTTGGTCAAAGAGGTCGGTTTTAAGGAGTGTCTTAAAGGAGGAGAGCGAGTAGAGAGGCAAAGATGTTTAGGGAGGGAATTCCAGAGCTTAGGGCCTAGGCAGCTGAAGGCACGGCCACCAATGGTTGAGCAATTATAATCAGGGAAGCGCAAGAGGGCAGAATTAGAGGAGTGCAGAGATCTCAGGGGGTTGTGGGGCTGAAGGAGATTACAGAGATAGGGTGGGGTGAGGCCATGGAAGGATTTGAAAACAGGATGAGAATTTTAAAAGCGAGGCATTGCTTTACCGGGAGCCAATGTAGGTCAGCGAGCACAGGGGTGATGGATGAACGGGACTAGGCGCGAGTCAGAACACGGGCAGCCGAGTTTTGGATGAAATCAAGTTCACAGAGATTACATCAAATGAAGTTGATGAAAGTGTGTGGCCACAGTCTGTAATATCATCACTTCACCCGATGAAGGAGCAGCAGCTCCGAAAGCTTGTGATTTCAAATAAAACTGTTGGACTATAACCTGGTGTTGTGCGACTTCTCACTTTTGTCCACCCCAGTCCAACACCGGCATCTCCACATCATGTAATATTATGGCATCAGACAGCATAGAAATCCTTTCAGCCGCCATTATTTACATCATTCAATTCAAACTATTGGATAACTCAGATTTTCTTTTAGTGCGTAAGAAACATCTCGGAACGATCAGGAATGGGTTGTGATGAATCGAGGCAAAATAAGGTTGTATTCTCTGACACCTCCTCCTACCTCCACCTGGACCATGACCCCACTACTGAACATCAAGCCACCGTGTCCAAGACCGTCACTGACCTCATCTCCTCTGGAGATCTTCCCCCCACGGCCGCCAACCTCATAGTTCCCCAACCGCGCACAGCCCGCTTCTACCTCCTTCCCAAGATCCACAAACAGGACTGCCCCGGTAGACCCATCGTTTCAGCCTGTTCTTGCCCCACGGAACTTATCTCTTCCTATCTCGACTCTATTTTTTCTCCCCTTGTCCAGTCTCTTCCCACCTACATCCGCGACTCTTCCGATGCCCTCCGCCATTTTAACAGTTTCCAGTTTCCCGGCCCCAACCGTCTCCTCTTCACTATGGACGTACAATCCCTTTACACCTCCATTCCCCACCAGGATGGCCTGAGGGCGCTCCGCTTCTTCCTTGAACAGAGGCCCAACCAGTCCCCATCCACCACCACCCTCCTCCGCCTGGCTGAACTTGTTCTCACATTGAACAACTTCTCCTTTGACTCTACCCATTTCCTCCAAATTAAAGGTGTTGCTATGGGTACCCGCATGGGTCCTAGCTATGCCTGCCTTTTCGTGGGATATGTGGAACACTCTTTGTTCCAGTCCTACTCGGGTCCCCTCCCTCACCTCTTTTTCCGGTACATTGATGACTGTATCGGTGCCGTCTCCTGCTCTCGCCCTGAACTAGAACATTTCATTCACTATGCTTCCAATTTCCACCCTTCCCTCACCTTCACATGGTCCATCTCCGACTCTTCCCTTCCCTTCCTCGACTTCTCCATCTCCATCTCTGGGGATAGGTTATTGACTAACATTCACTACAAGCCCACTGACTCCCACAGCTACCTGGACTACACTTCCTCCCACCCCGCCTCCTGTAAGGACTCTATTCCATTCTCCCAGTTTCTCCGTCTCCGCCGCATCTGCTCTGATGATGCCACCTTCCATACCAGTGCTTCCGACATGTCTTCCTTTTTCCTCAACCGAGGATTCCCCTCTACCGTGGTCGACACGGCCCTCGACCGTGTCCGTTCTATCTCCCGCACTTCTGCCCTCACCCCTGCCCCTCCCTCCCGGAACCACGATAGGGTTCCCCTTGTCCTCACCTTTCACCCCACCAGCCTCCACATTCAACGGATCATCCTCCGCCATTTCCGCCACCTCCAGCGTGATCCCACCACCAAACACATCTTCCCCTCACCTCCCCTTTCAGCATTCCGCAGGGACCGCTCCCTCCGCGACACCCTAGTCCACTCCTCTACCACCCCCAGCACCCCTTCCCCTTCGCCCGGCACCTTCCCGTGCACGCGCAGGAGATGCAACACATGCCCTTACACCTCCCCTCTTCCCACTGTCCAGGGCCCCAAACACCCCTTCCAGGTGAAACAGCGATTTACTTGTACTTCCTGCAATTTAGTATACTGTATTCGCTGCTCACGATGTGGTCTCCTCTACATTGGGGAGACCAAACGCAGATTGGGTGACCGCTTTGCGGAACACCTCCGTTCAGTCCGTAAGGGGGACCCCGAGCTCCCGGTGGCCTGTCACTTTAATTCACCGCTTCACTCCCACTCTGACCTCACCGTCCTCGGCCTATTACACTGTTCCACGGAAGCGCAGCGTAAGCTCGAGGAACAGCACCTCATCTTTCGTTTAGGCACGCTACAGCCCTCTGGACTCAATATCGAGTTCAACAATTTTAGATCATAACCTCAGCTCCAATCACATTTATATTTTATTTTTTCCACCCTTTTATTTGCCCCCCCCACCTTTTTTTTCCTCCTAGAAGCTGGCAGCTGTCCTTCATTCTGCCAGTGGATGTCACACTTCTTTCAGCCTTAATCTGTCACATTAACACCACCTCTAGCCTTGCATATCTCTTAATGTCTCTTAATGTCTCTTCCTCTCCCCCTTTGTTCTTTTATCCCCTCCCCCTTTTCCCAGCTTTACTCTGGCCTTAAATCCATTTGATTTCCGGCTCTTCACAGTTCTGACGAAAGGTCATCGACCTGAAACGTTAACTCTCTTTCTTTCTCCACGGATGCTGCCTGGCCTGCTGAGTTTTTCCAGCGTTTTCTGTTGTTATTTCGGATTTCCAGCATCCGCAGTATTTTGCTATCGTAAGGTTGTATTCTCGCCGTCCACAAGGTGGCAGTGTTACCAAACAAAGTGAGGCGGGGGAGACTTCCTCCTGTCAGTTTCAGCAAAAAACTCACTGTGAGGACAAAATGGATCTCCTGCTGACAAAGTACTTACAGCACAGAAACAGGCCATTCGGCCCATCTGGTCTATGCCAGTGTTTCTGCTCCACACCAGCCTCCTCCCACCCCTCTTCGTCTCACCCGATCAGCCTATCCTTCTATTCCTTCCTCCCTCATGTGTTTATCCAGCTTCCCCTGAAATGTATTATTCTATTCGCCTCAACCACTCCCTGTGGTAGCGAGTTCCACATTCTCACCACTCTCTGAGTAAAGAAGTTTCTCCTGAATTCCCTATTGGATTTATTAGAGACTATCTTATATTTTTGGCCCCTAGATCTGGTCTCCCCCACAAGTGAAAACATCTTCTCTACCCTTTCATAATCTTGAAGACCTCGATCAGGTCACCCCTCAGTCTTCTCTTTTTTAGAGAAAAGAGAAAAAGAAAGGCATTTGGGGGCAGAAGTAGTGAGAGATGCCAGTCCTTTACCCAGAGTCCAGTTAACACAGCAATGTTTGTATACGGGCTGCTCTATGGCAGGTCACACTAGTGCGCCTCGGAGCAACAGGACTGTTGCTGTAATACACCAGGTCCAGCCAGGCCACCCGGAGAGGCACTGAGCGAAGGGCAGGAGCTTCCTAAGAGAGGAGGAACACCTGGCTTCCAAGGTAGTGTCAGCAGGGGAGGAGGTAGGAACGTGTAGCCACAGCTCCCCACGCCAACTTAATGCCAAGAAGCTGGGCCTGGCACAACGACAAGCCATCCTCTGTTCATTCTTGGTTTCTTGTATAATCAGAAGGGTAGGCTTTATAAGTGTCTTAGCTTCAACCAATGATTGGGTGTGTTAGTGATTCTATTGCTGACAATACAATCTAGAATCATACAGCACAGAAGGAGGCCATTCAGTTCATCGTGCCTGTGCTGGCTCTTTGAAAGAGCTCTCCAATTAGTCCCGCTCCCCTGCTCTTTCCCCATAGCCCTGCGAATCTTTCCCCTTCAAGTATTTATCCAATTCCCTTTTGAAAGTTATTATTGAATCTGCTTTCAGGCAGCGCATTCCAGATCACAACAACTCACTGCGTAAAATAAAATTCTCCTCATCTCCCCTCTGGTTCTTTTGCCAATTACCTTAAAGGAAATTACTGAGCCTGATAGGATCATTGGCACTTACAGCACAAAAAGGAGGCCATTCGGCCCATCGTGCCTGTGCCGGCTCTTTGAAAGAGCTCTCCAATTAGTCCCACTCCCCCGCTCTTTCCCCACAGCCCCGCAAATTTATTACCCTTCAAGTATTGATCCAATTCCCTTTTTGATATTAAGTAGCAGTGTAAAACCTGGGCACATTTTGGACTCGAGGGGAATCAAGGGAAATGGGGATCGGGCGGGAACGTGGAGTTGAGGTCGATGATCAGCCATGATCTCATTGAATGGCAGAGCAGGCTCGAGGGGCCGAATGGCCGACTCCTGCTCCTATTTCTTATGTTCACGTGGGGTCAAGCAAGCAGACAGATGTCGCCAGCCACGAATCTGAGAATGACCCTCTAGTTTCAACACAATTTCACTTGTCCTTTCAGGTCTGCTGTGAAACTGAGGCCAGATTCCAACACTGCGTGTCTTGTTAAACTCGGTCTGTGTTCCTCCAAAAATATTGTCTTCGGTCCCTGGCACAAACTCCGTTCCCTAGACATCGACTCCATCCCTCTCTCTGGCAACTGTCTGAGGCTGAACCAGACTGCTCGCAACCTTGGCAGTGTGTTTGACCCTGAAATAGGCTTCTGACCACGTATCCGCGCCATCACTAAGACCGCCTATTTCCACCTCCGTAACATCGCCCAACTTCGCCGCTGCCTCAGCTCATCCGCTGCTGAAACACTCATCCATGTTTTTGTTACCTCTAGACTTGACTATTCCAACACACTCCTGGGAGCACAACCACCACCCCCACCCCCCCAACCCCCCCACCATCTTCCAGCCTCCCAAAACTCTGCAGCTCGTGTCCTAACTCGCACCAAGTCCCGTTCACCCATCACCCCCGGTGCTCGCTGACATTGCTACATTGGCTCCCGGTCCAACAACACCTCGATTTTAAAATTCTCATCCCTGTTTTCAAATCCCTCCATGGCCTCACCCCTCCCTATCTCTGTAATCTCTTCCAGCTCTCCAACCCTCCGAGATCTCTGCGCTCCTCCAATTCTGGCCTCTTGAGCATCCCCGATTTTAATCGCTCCACTATTGGCAGCTGTGCCTTCAGCTGCCTGGGCCCTAAGCTCTGGAATTCTCTCCCTAAATCTCTCCACCTCTCCACTTCTCTCTCCTCCTTTAAGACGCTTCTTAAACCTACCTCTTGCCTGCCCTAATATCTGCTTATGTGGCTCGGTGTCACATTTTCTTTTATAACGCTCCTGTGAAGCACCATGGGACGTTTTACTACATTCAAGGCGCTATATAAATGCAAGTTGTTGTTGTTGTTGGGGCACAGGCACTGACCTTGTTCCAAAGGAGGGTCCCCAGGAAAGTTGGTAGCAGAGTCACTGGCTGGATACAACCTAGCATTGTCCATTCCTTGCCCCAGGAGTTAGATCTCAAATGGCCACAGATAGTTTGTTTATTTCTTGTTCCAAGACACTCTACCAGAGCCTCGCAGTGGAAATGCTGTCAAACCCAAAGTGTGAAACTGACCATTCCTTTCTGTTGAAGTGAACTGTCTTGCTGTGACTGCCAAGTTATTTCGAAAGCCGACAATTAACTGGAAGGGCTCACAGGAGGAGCGTGGGCATGACCTTGTGCACAATGTTCCTGAGGCTCAAAGAACATAAGAGCCAGGAGAAAGGTTGGGCTCAGCTGCAGCAATGTGGGGAGTTATACGCGCAGGCTGAGCGGACTGACAGTGTTAGGCCTCAGCTATTAGTGCATTCCCAACTCACTAAATAGGGTTTGAGTGGGCTCCCCTGCTGGAGCATGGGATCAATGCACAGTCCATTGTGGAACAAAGTCATCCAGACCAGGGAGGTCTCGGGTTTGCTGTTCTGGGAGCTTGCTGTGTGCAAATTGGCTGCCGCTGATTTAGCACAGTGGTTCTCAAACTTGGCTCTGTAGACGCACCGCAAATATTGACGCACTCCTGGGAGAACCCCCAGAAAATATTGACACACTCCTGGGGAATAGCTAAAAATATTGAAACACTCCTGGGGAACCTCCTGAAAATATTGACACACTCCTGGGGAACCCCGTGAAAATATTGACACACACCTGGGGAACCTCCTGAAAATATTGACACACTCCTGGAGGAATACCTAAAAATATTGACACACTCCTGGGGGAACCCCCTGAAAATATTGACACACTCCTGGGGGAACCCCCTGAAAATATTGACATACTCCTGGGGAACCCCCTGAAAATATTGACACAATCCTGGGGAATACCTAAAAATATTGAACAACTCCTGGAGGAACCCCCTGAAAATATTGACACAATCCTGGGGAACCCCCTGCAAATATTGACACATTCCTGGGGAATACCTAAAAATATTGAACAACTCCTGGAGGAACCCCCTGAAAATATTGACACAATCCTGGGGAACCCCTTCAAAATATTGACACACTCCTGGGGAATACCTAAAAATATTGACACACTCCTGGAGGAACCCACTGAAAATATTGACACACTCCTGGGGAACCCCCTGAAAATATTGACACACTCCTGGAGGAACCACCTGAAAATATTGACACACTCCTGGGGAACCCCCTGAAAATATTGACACACTCCTGGGGAATACCTAAAAATATTGACACACTCCTGGGGAATACCTAAAAATATTGACACACTCCTTGGAGAACCCCCTGAAAATATTGACACACTCCTGGAGGAACCCCGTGAAAATATTGACACACTCCTGGGGAACCCCCTGAAAATATTGACACACTCCTGGAGGAACCTCCTGAAAATATTGACACTCTCCTGGGGAACCCCCTGCAAATATTGACACACTCCTGGAGGAATACCTAAAAATATTGACACACTCCTGGGGGAACCCCTGAAAATATTGACATACTCCTGGGGAACCCCCTGAAAATATTGACACAATCCTGGGGAATACCTAAAAATATTGAACAACTCCTGGAGGAACCCCCTGAAAATATTGACACACTCCTGGAGGAACCCTCTGAAAATATTGACACACTCCTGGAGGAACCCCCTGTAAATATTGACACACTCCTGGACGAACCCTCTGAAAATATTGACACACTCCTGGAGGAACCCCCTGAAAATATTGACACACTCCTGGGGAACCCCCTGAAAATATTGACACACTCCTGGGGAAGCCCCTGAAAATATTGACACACTCCTGGGGAAGCCCCTGAAAATATTGACACACTCCTGGGGAACCCCCTGAAAATATTGACACACACCTGGAGGAACCCCTTGAAATATTGACACAATCCTGGGGAATACCTAAAAATATAGACACACTCCTGGGGAACCCCCTGAAAATATTGACACATACTAGGGAATACCTAAAAATATTGATACAATCCTGGGGAACCCCCTGAAAATATTGACACACTCCTGGGGAACCCCCTGAAAATATTGACACATACTAGGGAATACCTAAAAATATTGATACAATCCTGGGGAACCCCCTGAAAATATTGACACACTCCTGGGGAACCCCCTGAAAATATTGACACACTCCTGGGGAATACCTAAAAATATTGACACAGTCCTGAAGGTGTATTCTTTTATACTTCTTTTCTGAATGTCATTCCATAGTTGCTGCTGGAAACTGTGTGTATGTGGGTATCAGGTAAGTCCAGCAATGGGCTCGATTCTGGGCTGAACCTTGGAAGATTAGCCAGCAACACTCATTGTCATTGAGAAAAGCATTTGATGAAACACAATTGGGTTTGAAGGCTCAGTGAAGGTAAACAGAAAGCTCGGATAAGTTTAGAAATATAACAGCTTGGTTAACAGTGAATGGGAAGCCAGGGCTGCTTCCCAGTAGCCTCACAGTTTGATAAAAGCTTAAAGGGTTTAGTGGCAATATCTTGCAAACACATAGAAGATAATAAAAGGAAGCAATTTCAAATGTTGAGGAGAGCAATTAGATCAAGGGGAGGAAACTCCCCTCTCCCCACCCCCACCCCCCTCCCCACCCGCCGGCATCATTAGACATAAGGAGAAGAAAGGATCAGGCTTCATCAGATACAACTAGCACTTGATAAGCCAGGCTGCTTGACTGAGCTGGGAGTTTGAGTGCTAAGGCAAGCAAGTGGCTCTGCGATTAGCAGTATCAAACCAATTATCCAGGGCAATACTGAGGGAGTGCTGCACTGTCAGAGGATCCGTCAGAGGATGAGACGTTAAACCGAGGCCCCGTCTGCTCTCTCAGGTGGACGTAAAAGATCCCACGGCACTATTTTGAAGAAGAGCAGGGGAGTTCTCCCCAATGTCTTAGCCAATATTTATCCCTCAAACCAGCATCACTAAAAAACTGATTATCTGGTCATTATCTCGTTGCTGTTTGTGGGAGTTTACTGTGCGCAAATTGGCTGTCATGTTTGCCTACATTAACAACATTACAGCCACTTCAAGGGGGAAAAATTCAGTTGGTTGCGCCTCCCGTTAGCGCCTTAAGAGGGCGCTAATGGGGCGCAAAGCAACTAGCGCCCGGGCGCGGCGATGTTTGCGCCGCTCGTGAAATTAACTAGACATTTTGCAGCGGCGCTAAACACTACCGCCACGATCTCCTGTGCCGGCAGATCGTGACGTCAGTCGAGTGCGCAACGCCCCGGTAGCGCCCCGGAGCGGATATTGAGTGGCACCCCCTGCCTTACCGCCTGCCACTAGCAACGACAGGTTGAGGGGAACGTTTTGCAGTCAGGAAGGGACTAGGGGAATGCTATTTAAAGGCGACCGCTTCCTGCCTTTTTTTGTTGGCGACATTTTTGAACCACGCATTCTGAGAGAGAGAGAGAGAGACTTCTGGAGAGATTCAACACTGTGTGAAGGAGTTTTGGGTACTGAGCTGCACTTTGCAGGTTCATTTTGATTTGCCTTCCTTGTCTCGATTTAGAAGAGACTGTGGGGGCTGCACTCTGAGCTCTTTCCCTGGGCCTCTCCACTGTTCTTTCCAGCAGATTTGATGTACAGGTCTCTCCAGGCCGAGATTCAAGGCTGCAATGAGCAGGATGTGGATGGAAAGCAAGATCAACCCTCCCCTTTAAGAACTGGCCGGGGCCATTGTGTCTGTGTTCCATTGCTGACTGACATCACATGAGCTTCGCCAGCGCTCTGAGTTAGCGCCTCGCTCCTCGGCCTTTGTGCCTTAAGACAGATGTGTAGCGCCTGATTTAGCGCTGCAATCACCTCCAGGGGTGATAAAAGTCATTGCACCCGGCCGATAATTGCGCCCCAAACGGGGCGATACTGAATTTTTCCCCCCAAAAGTATTTCTATGGCTGTAAAGCACTTTGGCACCCCATTTTATATGTGGGCCAGGCCGCTTAAGCAGTGAATTCCACACTGCACTGGGAGTGTAGGCCTGGATTATATGCTCAAATCTCGTGGAATGGGACTATGAACCCTCAACCATTGTGACTCAGAGGTGAGAGTGCTACCCACTGAGCTACACTGACACCGATAAGGAGACTGAGAAATTCAGCAGTAATAAAAAGAATGTCCTGAGCTTACAATAAGCAGGGCACAGGGGGTAGGGGTTGAATTTGTCTCCAAGCATTTATATGCATTCTCTCAGACGACATTCTTTTCATCCAACTTTATTATCTCACAACAGATGGACCAATGCTGAGATACATTCTCCAACTTGCATTCACACAAATAAAAACAGATTTTATTTCCGTCCCCTGCCTATTTAATTGTCTGAAGGAGTTTTCATTTCATTTTGAAAGTGGAAGAATTCTTAACACTCCAGCAAAAAAAAGGTATTTGATATAAAAAGTTTGCTTTGTCTGAATTGTAAAGTTCAAATTTAGTAAATAAAAGGACAGTTGTATTTTTTTTAACGCCTCTTTGGCTTTTTTGGGCGCTTGCAGTAAATTGTTGGCTGATAATTGTAGGTTGTGGGACACACTCTGCTGTTGTTTCCCTGTGTGCGTGTTTTTATAAATTCTACATAATAAAGGAGTTCTGTTTGTATCTGCATAGTCTGAAGGTCACAGCACGATGAATGAGGAATGATGAGCCCCGTATGTAGGTGTGAATCTTGTGGAGGAGTATTTCGAGTGGTGCTGGTGCAAAGTCCACATGCTGAGAAAAGCACATAGTTAGTTTCACAAACAGAAAAAAAATACGCACCAGACAGCCCACAAAGGACAGTAGCTTGGGCGAGACAGTTTGGAGATAATGACCCACTCCGTGCCAGTTGGATGGACGAGGAAACATTTTTCTGCTGCCCCTGAAATCAAAGTGAAATTGAGCGCGTGTACAGCTCGGTAGCCACGGTGCTGGAACTGTATACTCAGAGCGGTAACGAGAGGCCCGAATCCCCATGTGAAATGGCATTTGGACTCGAGCTTGCCCTGAAGGACACGTGTCACCAGCCTCAGCCAGAATACCCAATCATAGAGTCATAGGCGGAAAAATTCGGTTGATTTGCGCCTCCCGTTAGCGCCCTAGAGCGTTAACGGGGCACAAAGCAACTCGCGCCCGGGCACAGCGCAGCTAACGCCTCCCGCAAAATTCAGCAGGAGGTTAGCGGTGGCGGTAACCATTAGCGCCCCGTGGTGTTGCGCCTCCGGCGATGATGTCATCACCGTACGCAGCACCCCGCTCGCACCCGGGCCGCGATCTTCAGTAGCGCCCCCTGACTTACCGCCGGACGCTATGTCCGACAGGGTCAGGAGGCCCACCTGCGGCTGGGGCAGTGCAAATTAAAGGTGCCTGCCAGCACCTGCCCCCGTTGCTGTCCCCGGCCTCCTGTGCAGCCCCCCCGTGGAGTGCCAGCTGCGCTCCGTGAGCCCGGCACTTCTCTTGAGTGCCGGGCTCTTTTGCCGACACTCCGATCCCCGGTGGCCCAGCTGGGCCCCGGGTTGCGCCAAGGCCCCTCCCCTTTAATAAGGGGAGGAAGGCCTGCAGTACCGCAGCGCGACGTGCCAGCGCAATATTCACTCACAGCGCCCCAAGAGGGAGGAGGAGCACTTCCAGTAGTTCCCAAAGAAGGCGCGACCCAATTTTGCCCCCATAGAGTCATAACAGCACAGAAGGCGGCCAATCGGCCCTTCGAGTCCGTGCTGGCTCTCTGTAGAGCAATCCAGTCAGTCCCATTCCCCGCTCTATCCCCGTAGCCCTGCTAGTTTATTTCCCTCAAGTGCCTATCCAGTCTCCCCTTGAAAACATTGAGTGTCTCCGCTTCCACCACTTCCGTCGGCAGCGAATTCCAGGTCCTCATCACTCGCTGCGTAAAAAAGTTTTTCCTCACATCCCCCCTGTATCTCTTGCCCAAAATCTTAAATGTGTCCGCTAGTCCTTGTACCATCAATTAGTGGGAACAGCCTTTCCCCGTCTAGCCTATCCAAACCCGTCATAATCTTGTACACCCCTATCAAATCACCCCTCAATCTCCTTCGCTCTAATGAAAACCAATCCAGCTTCTCCAACCTGTCCTTGTAGCTAAGATCCCCCATCCCCGGAACCATTCTGGTAAATCTCCTCTGCACCCTCTCAAGGGCCTTCACATCCTTCCTAAAGTGTGGTGACCAGAACTGGACGCAATACTCCAGTTGTGGCCTAACCAGTGCTTTATAAAGGTTCAGCATAACTTCTCTACTTTTGTATCAATACCTCCATTCTGCTAGCCTTTCTATGTCCTGTTGCAGTTGATTGGTATCATCCTCACTGTTTGCAATCTCTTTATTTTCATTGAGAAGGAATGGGAGGGTTAGAGGAAAAAAGACTTGCATTTATATAGCACCTTTCACGACCTCAGGACGTCCCAAAGCTCCAATGAAGTACTTTCAAAGTGTAGTCACTGTTGTAATGTAGGAAATGTGACAGCTAATTTGCGCACAGCAAGCTCCCACAAACAGCAATGTGATAATGACCAGATCATCTGTTTTAGTGATGGTGGTTGAGGGATAAATATTAGCCAGGACACCAGGGAGAACTCCTCCGCTCTTCTTTGGAATAGTACCTGAGAGGGGAGATGGGACCTCAGTTTAACCCCTCATCCAAAAGATGGCACCTCTGACAGTGCAGCACTCCCTCAGCAGTGGCACTTTGTGCTCGTGTCTTTGGAGTGGGAGATTGAGCCCGTGATCTCCTGGCTCAGAGGCAAGAACGCTACTCACTGAGGCACTTCCACACCTCCAGAGAAGTTAGACGAGATGCAAGGTGTCCATGGAGGTGTCTCACATCCTGCTCTTCTAAGCCAGGAAGGTGCTAGAAATATAGATAACAAACTGGAAAGGAGGGAAAGGAAATATTGCTCAAAGTTGTGGCAGAAACTAGGCCAAGCTCACAATACTTTATTGCCCGACAGCTTATGAAGAAGGTATTGACTCCACACTTGGTTTGTCACAGATCCAGATCTGATAGAAGCCAATTTTAGAACCTGCCAAACCAGATGATGTGTTTTCTAATTACTTAGCCCGTTACTGATGAGGACCTACACACATGTGTGGAAGATAAACCAAACATTTTCAACTCCCTTCTTCCTCCTCCCCCAATGAAAGTATCACCTGGTGATCCCGTGTTCAGGTTCTTGCCGAGTTAACTGCTCGCAGTTGGGGTGATGATAGCGGTGCTTCAGTCGGTTTCAGCACCTCTGAGTTTGGGAGAGGAGGGGGCGGGGGTGGGGGGGAGAAGGAGAAAAAGAATCAGCAGGGCGTCTGCTCCAATCACTGTCCAGTAACCCCGCCCCCTCCAAAGGGTATGTCAGGTGAGGATTGAATGGGCTCGGCAGTGATACCCTAGCAGTCGAATAGCCTGCTAACACTCACCGCCTGAGTTTTCCACACGTGAAGCACAGTCACTTGGACAAGCTGTCCACACAGGTGAAAGGGGGAAGAGTCAGGCAATAGGAGGAGTTTGTCCAGCTCATGCTGAGAGTGCGAGGAGCGCTGGGGAAACGGAGAGGTCTACAGCACAGATCATAGAATAGTAGAGCACAGAAGGTTCTTTCGAAGAGCAATCCAGTTAGTCCCACTCCCCCGCTCTCTCCCCATATCCCTGCAATCTTTTCTCCTTCCAGTATTTATCCAATTCCCTTTTGAAGGCTGCTATTGAATCTGTCTCCACCGCCCTATCAGGCAGCGCATTCCAAATCCTCACCACTCGTTGTGTAAAAAGGTTTTTCCTCATGTCGCCTCTGGTTCTTCTGCCAATCACCTTCAATCTGTGCCCTCTGGTTATCGATCCTTCAGCCACTGGAAACAGTTTCTCTTTATTTACTCTACCTAAACCCTTCATGATTTTAAACACCTCGATCAAATCTCCTCTAACCTTCTCTGCTCTAAAGAGGTCATGATGCGGAGTTGGACTGGGGTGGACAAAAATGAGAAGTTGCACAACACCAGGTTATAGTCCAACAGTTTTATTTAAAATCACGAGCTTTCGGAGCGCTGCTCCTTCGTCAGGTAGAGCTACCTGAGGAAGGAGCAGCAGCTCCGAAAGCTCGTGATTTTAAATAAAACTGTTGGACTATAACCTGGTGTTGTGCGACTTCTCATTTCTGCTCTAAAGAGAACAATGATATTTCCACTTGCGGACGAGACCAGAACTAGGGGCTATAAATATAAAACAGTCACTAATAAATCCAATAGGGAATTCAGGAGAAACTTCTTTACCCAGAGAGTGGTGAGAATGTGGAACTCGCTACCACAGGGAGTGGTTGAAGCGAATAGTATCGATGCATTTAAGGGGAGGCTATGAGGGAGAAAGGAATAGAAGGATATGTTGATAGGGTGAATGAAGTAGAGTGGTAGAAGGCTCGTGTGGAGCATAAACACCAGCACAGACCAGTTGGGCCGAATGGCCTGTTTCTGTGCTGTAAATATTATGTGATACTTGATAACTTCTAAGAGTCATTGCTCAATCCTTCCAGTTACAAGTATGATGAAACAGCGATAGAGAGAGGTGCAGGTGCCAGGAACAGGAAGTGGAGATTAAACATTATACCTACTACCTTTGTGTCACTGAGGCAAGGCATTAAAAGGCTCATTGTGCCTGCAAAGTAAATAATGAACTCTTATTTTCAACAAAGGTCTCTTTATTGGTTTTTTTTAATGACTGTGGAAGAGCTAGAGGCAGCACAAGGTGTGAACTGTTCTGTCCACAAAACAAATCCCTGGGGATAGGATTTACCCAGGTCACTGTGCGTAGTGACATTGTAAATGTGTTTTAACTCTCTTCAGTATTTGCAGCTAAGTCGTACCTACGTTGGGGATGTGGATTTCGGGGGTGGAATCTGAGGCTATCTATGTGGTGGGGGGAGGAGCCTGACATATTACACCCTGGGGGGTTGAGCAAAGTCATTCATTGGCTGTGAAGCCCCGTGCGATGTCCGAAATGAAACTTTATAAATGCAAGTTCTTTCTCTTTGACCGTTAACACAACCATTGACTGAGTTGAGGTTGATTGAAAGCAGCACAATTCAGCCCCATCTGTTTGTTTATTCGTCAAGCACTCGTGTATAGAGACGAGAAGGTTCTGCTTCGAGTTACCATTCTAAATGGTGAATTGATACAAGCCTACGAAACGCAAAGAAGAGCCCATCGGATCCACCAAAGCCTGCCCACTCCTGACATGGCACAGCCCACATACACCATCGAACACCACACCACCTTCCCAGTCGCGCAATCTCCTGGGAGAGGCTAAAGAAAGAAAGACTTACATTTCTATAGCGCCTTTCACAACCTCAGGACGTCCCGAAGAGCTTTACAGCCAATGAAGTACTTTTGAAGTGTAGTCACCGTTGTAATGTAGGAAACGCAGCAGCCAATTTGTGCACAGCAAGCTCCCACAAACAGCAATGTGATGATGACCAGATCATCTGTTTTAGTGATGTTGGTTGAGGGATAAATATTGGCCCCAGGACACCGGGGAGAACTCCCCCGAGCTCTTCTTCGAAATAGTGCCAAGAAAAGAAAAAATTATAAACAGAAAAGAGACAAATGTTGAGAGATTGAGAGCCTCTGGAGTACGGAGGAGAAAACTCGGCCACTCCTGATCCATGGCCAAGTGATACCTGCTGGAAAGTGCATGTGGGCATTGGGCGAGAGCAGAATCAGGCTTGTCCTACATCACCTCGTACATCTGAAGCCTGCGGACAGTTTCTATCGTGGCCCTCATAGAAAGAGTGACTACTTGTAGCACCAGCTTCGGAATTGAACTCAAGTACTTTGAAGTGAGGCAGTAGGTGGAGTGGAGGGAGGGGACGATGGAGAGAGTGGGGCGATGGGGAGGGGGCGATGGGGGAGGGGGCGATGGGGAGGGGGCGATGGAGAGAGTGGGGCGATGGGGAGGGGGCGATGGGGAGGGGGCGATGGAGAGAGTGGGGCGATGGAGAGGGGTTGATGGGGGAGGGGGTGATGGAGAGAGTGGGGCGATGGGGGAGGGGGTGATGGGGAGGGGTGATGGGGGAGGGGGTGATGGGGAGGGGGTGATGGGGGAGGGGGTGATGGAGAGAGTGGGGCGATGGGGAGGGGGCGATGGGGAGGGGGCGATGGAGAGAGTGGGGCGATGGAGAGGGGTTGATGGGGGAGGGGGTGATGGAGAGAGTGGGGCGATGGGGGAGGGGGTGATGGGGAGGGGTGATGGGGGAAGGGGTGATGGGGAGGGGGTGATGGGGAGGGAGGGGGTGATGGGGAGGGGGTGATGGGGAGGGGGTGATGGGGAGGGGGTGATGGGGAGGGGTGATGGGGAGGGAGGGGGTGATGGGAGGGGGTGATGGGGGAGGGGGGATGGGGGAGGGGGGATGGGGAGGGGGGATGGGGAGGGGGGAGGGGGGATGGGGGAGGGGGGATGGGGAGGGGGGATGGGGGAGGGGGGATGGGGAGGGGGGATGGGGGAGGGGGGATGGGGGAGGGGGGGGTGGGGGAGGGGGGATGGGGGAGGGGGGATGGGGAGGGGGGGGTGATGGGGAGGGGGTGATGGGGAGGGGGGATGGGGAGGGGGGGATGGGGATGGGGAGGGGTGATGGGGAGGGGTGATGGGGGAGGGGTGATGGGGGAGGGGGGATGGGGAGGGGGGGATGGGGGAGGGGGTGATAGGGAGGGGGTGATGGGGAGGGGGGATGGGGGAGGGGGGGATGGGGGATGGGGAGGGGGTGATGGGGGAGGGGGTGATGGGGAGGGGGATGGGGGAGGGGGGATGGGGGAGGGGTGATGGGGGAGGGGTGATGGGGGGAGGGGGTGATGGGGGATGGGGAGGGGGTGATGGGGGATGGGGGAGGGGGGATGGGGGAGGGGGGATGGGGAGGGGGTGATGGGGGAGGGGGGAGGGGGGATGGGGGAGGGGGGATGGGGAGGGGGTGATGGGGGAGGGGGGATGGGGGAGGGGGATGGGGGAGGGGGGATGGGGAGGGGGTGATGGGGGAGGGGGGATGGGGGAGGGGGGATGGGGAGGGGGAGTTGGGGAGGGGGGATGGGGAGGGGGTGATGGGGGAGGGGGGATGGGGGAGGGGGATGGGGAGGGGGTGATGGGGAGGGGGTGATGGGGGAGGGGGGATGGGGAGGGGGTGATGGGGGAGGGGGGATGGGGGAGGGGTGATGGGGGATGGGGGAGGGGGGATGGGGGAGGGGGGATGGGGGAGGGGGATGGGGGAGGGGGGATGGGGGAGGGGGTGATGGGGGAGGGGGGATGGGGGAGGGGGGATGGGGAGGGGGTGATGGGGGAGGGGGGATGGGGAGGGGGTGATGGGGGAGGGGGGATGGGGAGGGGGTGATGGGAGGGGGATGGGGTGATGGGGAGGGGGGTGATGGGGGAGGGGGGGATGGGGAGGGGGTGATGGGGAGGGGGATGGGGGTGATGGGAGGGGGTGATGGGGGAGGGGTGATGGGGGATGGGGGGGATGGGGAGGGGGTGTTGGGGAGGGGGGATGGTGAGGGTGGGGGTTCATGCTTCTCTTGAGGTTTTGGTCTTTGTGATTAGATGTTTAGCACCGTATCAAAAGGTGTCAGTGTTGAGCCACTGTGTGATTCTACAAGGGGCAGGGGGGAGTGTGCTGCTTGTACTCAATCATATCTTTTCCTAGCACGACTCGCTGAGAACAATAATCTCCAGAGACCTGTGTGATGCCAACAAAAATAATACGGTGCTTTTATTTACCATCTTCTTTGGAAGAATGTATCAGCACAAGACAAAGAGTTTGGTGACTGCAAGTCATTAAGACATTAACATTTTAGATATTAACGGAAAAACAAATGATTACAGTATTAAAAGTGAAACAATACTAATTGCTGCACAGGGCAACACAACTTTTTCATGCTTGAATATGTCACTGGTGTCTTTGAATATCTGTCCGTGCTTTAATGGTTGTTTTAATAACTCTCTCACCAAATATGAAAGTAGAATGATAAAGAGCTCTCGGGTAAAGGCTGAGCTTGGCTTGCTGCGTGTGTGTGTCTGTGTGTGTGAATTCTTCCATCGTTGCAATGCCCTTGACACAGCCCTTGGTGCGGCCCCAGCAACACAAAAACCATTGTAAAGACTGAGAGATAAGTGGCGTAGACACGTTAAAGAGCGCATTGTTTGCAGGGCAAGCCGTGTAATTTACTGTTTACGTATGATAGCAGATTTGTATGCGCCTGTGTCCGCTTTTCTGTTTGTGCAGGTTCAATCCTAAGCCTTTCACAAAGTCAATTCTGCAGCAGGAATTTCCAAACTGCAAACTGGGATCGAAAGCTGTGGAGATATAAAGGGGCTGTTATATTACACGGGGTGGGGAGGGGTGGCTGGAGCGGAGCGGGGGGAGGTGGCTGGGAGAAAGGGGCAGGGCGTCTCCCTCCACTGACTACGCTTCCTATTATAATCGCTCTACAGCTCAGGGTACCAGTGTGGCTTCATAGACCCTCGCAAATCTGGACCAAATGCAGCATCGAGACAAGGGAGCCACTTCAGTAATGTAAAAGTGGGCAATTGGTTTCCCCCTTGCATTTACACTCTCCTTAGGCAATTGGATCGGCACATTGCACAGTGAAGCCTAGCCAACCAACACCCAACTGAGAAATCAAAGGTGGGAGTGACCCAGAGAGCGATCCCGCCTCCATGGGGAGGGTCGGTGGGAGCGACCCAGAGAGCGACCCCCCCCTCAATGAGGAGGGTCGGTGGGAGTGACCCAGAGAGCGACCCCCCCTCAATGAGGAGGGTCGGTGGGAGTGACCCAGAGAGCGACCCCCCCTCAATGAGGAGGGTCGGTGGGAGTGACCCAGAGAGCGACCCCCCCTCCATGGGGAGGGTCGGTGGGAGTGGACCCAGAGAGTGACCCCCCCTCCATGGGGAGGGTCGGTGGGAGTGGCCCAGAGAGCGACCCCCCCTCCATGGGGAGGGTCGGTGGGAGTGGCCCAGAGAGCGACTCCCCCCCCAATGGGGAGGGTCTGTGGGAGTGGCCCAGAGAGTGACCCCCCCCTCAATGAGGTGGGTCGGTGGGAGCGACCCCCCCTCAATGAGGAGGGTCGGTGGGAGTGGCCCAGAGAGCGACTCCCCCCCCCAATGGGGAGGGTCTGTG
This sequence comes from Squalus acanthias, assembly GCA_030390025.1. Classification (NCBI taxonomy): domain Eukaryota; kingdom Metazoa; phylum Chordata; class Chondrichthyes; order Squaliformes; family Squalidae; genus Squalus; species Squalus acanthias. The sequence continues at coordinate 11,790,498 of CM059442.1, read as the reverse complement.
GGAGTGGCCCAGAGAGTGACCCCCCCCTCAATGAGGTGGGTCGGTGGGAGCGACCCAGAGAGCGACCCCCCCTCAATGAGGAGGGTCGGTGGGAGTGGCCCAGAGAGCGACTCCCCCCCCCAATGGGGAGGGTCTGTGGGAGTGGCCCAGAGAGTGACCCCCCCCTCAATGAGGCGGGTTGGTGGGAGTGGCCCAGAGAGCGACCCCGCCTCCATGGGGAGGGTCGGTGGGAGTGGCCCAGAGAGCGACCCCCCCTCCATGGGGAGGGTCGGTGGGAGTGGCCCAGAGAGTGACCCCCCCTCAATGAGGCGGGTCGGTGGGAGTGGCCCAGAGAGCGACCCCGCCTCCATGGGGAGGGTCGGTGGGAGTGGCCCAGAGAACGACCCCGCCTCCATTGGGCCAGTGAGAACAAGGCAGTGTCAAAGCACCTCAGGATATGAGTGTAGATAGATAGATCAAGAGAAAAAGAAAGATTTGCATTTGTACAGCACCTTTCACGACCTCAGCACATCCCAAAGCGCTTCACTGCTCATGAAGTATTTTTGAAGTGTAGTCACTGTTGTAATGTAGGAAACACAGCAGCCAATTTGCGTAGAGCAAGATCCCACAAACAGCAATGAGATAATGGCCAGATCAAACCGGGGTGGGCTTTAGGTGTTGGTTGAGGGATAAGTATTGACCAGCACACCGGGATGAACTCCCCTGCTCTTCATATGAAATAGCGGCCGTGGGATCATTTACGCTCACCTGAGGGAGCAGACGGGGCCTCGGTTTAACGTCACATCCGAAAGACGGCACCTCAGACAGTGCAGCGCTCCCTCAGTACTGCACTGGGAGTGTCAGCCGAGATTTTGTGCTCAAGTCTCTGACTCAAGACTTGAGCCCACAACCTTCTGACTCAAGAGACGAGAGAGAGAGTGCTACCCACTGAGCCACGGCTGACACCAAAGCTGCGAATAGATAACAATACTGTATTACAATTACCTTTTAAGTAGATTTATTATAATTGCGCCATCTGCTTTTAAAATGGAAACGAAAATTGGGCGGGATTAAAACGGACGGCCGATCCACTAACCCACGATTTCCACCCAGTGGTGAAAGTGAAAATTCACCCCGTAGTGCGACCCATGTAAAATACTTCTTTCTTAAAAAAAGCAGCACGTAAAGAGATAGCACAAGGATAAATAGCTCAAGGCTGTGGAGGATATTCTTTACAATATACCAAATGAAAACAGCTCAGCAAGCACTGACTGGCAAAAATGTCTCAATGTTATTGTAAGATAGTATCTCAATGTCCTGGCCAGTAGGTGTTTAACCTTGGAAGCTTTTGTCAATCTTGAATGCATAAGGAAACACTAATTACTGATACACACAGGTATTGTTTGGTACGTGGCATGTGAGTGGAATATAAAAGTGCATTTGTTACATGGACGAGTAAGTCACCGCTTGGCACTTGCTAAGATCAAAGAGAATTAAGGTACCCCACACAATTACAGACATAGAGGAACATAGGAACAGGAATAGGCCATTCAGCCCCTCGATTAGATCATGGCTGTATCTTAACTCCATTTACCCGCAACCTGTAATCCTTAATACCCTTGCCTAACAAAAATCTAACAACCTCAGCTTTGAAATTATTAATTGACCCGACCCCCAGTCTCAACAGCTTTTTGGGGCACATGATCAAGATCTATCTGTCAAAGATTCAAATATGTTTAGTGGGAGAACTCTGGTAGCTTTGGACGCCCAAACCTTTGGGCTTTCTCTGGGCAGAGGGAGGCTTGTCCTTGCTGGTTGATGCAGTGAACGATATCTGATCGAGGTAAGTTGCCTGCGCTCATTGCTATGTTCGGAGGGCTCCTCAGAGCTCCAGAATGGGCTGGGTTGGGTTTTCTCGCTATGTCACGTCAGGTCTTCAAAGTAATTGATCAGATCCTACAACAACTCCAACACTAAGGTGTGGAATGAGGGAAAAGTCCCTAAACTGGGATTGGTGAAAGAGAGCAGGCATTCCTGAGATTCTCTTATCAGTTAACGAATTAATATTCTTCAGCTACATCTAAAGAATGTTCCCTCCAGCACTTTCTCGAATTCATGCTATTCAGATCACTGCTAAAATCAAAGTTCGGCCAAATTCCATCCATCAGCTTTCAAATGATTTATGGAAACACAGATATGTGGTACAAATATTATAGGCAACTTTGAGAACTTTATTGAAGAGCAGATTGGTCCTGTGCCTTGAGAGTCCTGTCCTGGCCAGCCTTGGGGAGAAGACCTGAAGCAGAGGTTAATGGCATATATGTAGATTTCCATAGGAGCAGGAGTCGGCCATACGGCCACTCGATCCAGCTCCGCCATTCAATGAGGTCACGGCTGATCTGTTACCTCAACTTCATTTACCCACCTTTGCTCCCGATCCCTCTGATACCCATACCCAACAAAAATCTATCCATCTCAGTCTCGAAAGCTCCAGTTATTCCAGCATCCACAGCCTTTTGGGGGAGAGAGTTCTAAATTTCCACTACCCTTTGTGTGAAAAAGTGCTTCCTGATTTAATTCCTGAATGGCCTGGCTCTAATTTATGATTATGTCCCCTTGTTCTTGATTCCCCCACCAGAGCAAATCGTTTCTCTGTATCTACCCTATTGAATCCTTTTAACATTTTAAGCACTTCGATTAGATCATCCCTAAATCTTCTATACTCAGGGGAATACAAGTCAAGTCTATGCAACCTGTCCTCATAATTGAACTCTCTAAGCCCCCGGTATCATTCTGGTTGAATCTGAGCTGTGCCCCCTCCAAGGCCAATATTCCAGATGGGCTCTATACCAAAGAAGCATAACTTCCTCCCCTTTGTATTCCATGGAGAACTGTGCTTTCACACTGAATCCTCCGAATGGGCCGATCCTGCTTTTCTCTAAATAGATTGGGTTGCGTGGGAATAGCCAACTCCTCACAGTGCTGGAGAGAGCAGAGGGCATCCTCTCCATCGGAGGGCTTTGTTGCATGAAGAATAGTTTTATGCTCTTTGCTTGTGAACTTGTAGGAAATAAGTCAAAACGCAATAAAGAAAATGGCTTAAGCAAAATTACACACTTGGGCAAATACTAATTAAACTTTGAGGCACGAGAGATAATTACATCACAGGCTGGAAACTCTTTACAGCTGTGATAGAAAGATAACAATGCTCCCAACCAACATTCCCTTTCTTTTTGGGTGCGCGGCCCATTCAAAATACCACACACGTGTGGTTTTTCCTATTTAAAAGCCGGTGAACTGACTGCACGGAAGCTGCAGAACGCTGCGCGATCGCACGGCTTAAAGCGAACATTGCTCCCAACTTTTGTTTTATTTACCTGGATATCATATTCGTGAGGTAAATCCTGTTTTGCCTCTTGCCCTTGTCAGTACACCCCATGTTAACACACCAATATTTTTCCTTCTTCATCAATTACATTCGGCCCAACTGGTCCGTGCCGGTGTTTGTGCTCCACACGAGCCTCCTCCCACCCTACTTCATCTCACCCTATCAATATATCCTTCTATCCCTTTCTCCCTCATGTGTTTATTGAGCTTCCTCTTAAATGAATCGATACTATTCACCTCAACCACTCCCTGTGGTAGCGAGTTCCACATTCTCACCACTCTCTGGGTAAAGAAGTTTCTCCTGAATTCCCGATTGGATTTATTAGTGACTATCTTATATTGATGGCCCCTAGTTTTGGACTCCCCACAAGTGGAAACATCTTCTCTACATCTACCGTATCGAACTCCTTCATCATTTTAAAGACCTCTATCAGGTCACCCCTCAGCCTTCTTTTTTTCTAGAGAAAAGAGCCCCAGCCTGTTCAATCATTCCTGATAGGTATAACCTCTCAGTTCTTGTAAATCTTTTTTGCATCTTCACCAGTGCCTCTGTATCCTTACCATCAATCAAAGTGGTGATGGGTAGCGCAGTGGCTATGTTACTGGATTAGTAACGAAAGAAAGTTGTTTAGTAATAACCGACCATATAAAGATTAATGTTCAGGGACTTTGCATCCAGTGCATATTAATTGCAGTTTAGCACATCAGATACTTTTCTCTAGCTTGCGTGGGGTAATGGTTAAACTGCTGTAAATCGACAATGTCTCATTGCTTCTGTTCACTTATCCATTTACTGTTTAATAAGTTTTTTGGAAGTTTACAGCTCCTGCGATAGTCCAGTGAGGTACTTGTTCTATCACCTCCCAGAGTCAAGAAAGATCATGCAAGGGTACTTGATATATCCGGCAGAGGCGGGCGATCTAATTCAAGTCATTAACAGGTAGTTGTCAGACCCTTAAAAGCATTTTTCAGCCTACTTTTCGAATTTCCCTGGCTGTCCACAGGATTCACGCAGCTCGGGAACCACATCTGTCAGCCTGAGGCGGGAGTTGAGTGGCCATTGCTCCAGCTGATTAGATGACAGCATGAAATGCACTATAAAAGCTCCCACCTCACAGCTGATCACTTTCTTCAGGCAGAAGCTGTTGCTGGCTGCATTGTCAGCACAGACTTAGCTTTCTGCAGGCTGCAAGTGCTTCCAGCAAAGACGCCATCCAGTCTCATCTCATTGTTCCAACCTATCACTCCATTGACAGCTTGCTCCTCTGATCACTACTTGATCTGCCATCTATTCTATCAGCATGGGTGCCGTTTATACTGTGTCACCTTGGTCCTCAGAATCGGACCATGATGAGCCCCAACACCAGCAGCACCAGGCACACCAGCAGCACCAATACCACCACCACCAACCTTCTCTTCAACCACCTGATGCTGTACAGGATGAGGGCAACAGCGCAGGGCTGCACTGCGCCGGAGGCGATACCCCCAACACAGGGTATGCAGAGGATGAGCTTCCTCAACATGACTGAGCAGCAGTGCCAAAGGAGGCTCCAGCTATCGCGCCAGGTCGTCGCAGACATTTGTAGCATGCTGGAGCAAGACCTGCAGCCCAGAGGTCCTGGTGGACACTCCTTCCCAGTGGCTGTCACAGTCACCAGTGCCCTCAACTTCTTCACCTCAGGCTCCTTCCAGGGATCTGCAGCAGACATTTGCGGCATCTCGCAGTCAGCCGCCCACAGATGCATCACACAGGTCACCGATGCCCTGTTTGACAAGTCAGCCAATTATATCAGCATTGCCATTGATGAAGCCAGTGTTACTGAGTGGGCGCTCGGCTTTGCCACTCTGGCTGGCTTTCCATGGGTGCAGGGCATAATTGACTGCATACATGTGGCCATCAGGGCACCTCATCATCACCCAGGAGTCTTTGTCAACCACAAGGGCTTCCACTCCCTCAATGTGCACCTCATCTGCAACCATAGGAAGATCATCATGCATGTGTGCGCCAAATTCCCTGGCAGCAGCCAGGACTCTTTCGTCCTGCGCCAGTCCACCCTCCCTCAGCTTTTCGATCCTCCAAACAGACTTTGCGGCTGGCTGCTTGGAGACAAGGGCTATCCACTGAAGACATGGCTCATGACACCCTTGAGGAGGCCAAGTACTGAGGCCCAGGAGAGATATAATGAAAGCCACATTTGCACCAGATGTGTCATAGAGCAGACAATAGGCATGCTGAAAATGTGCTTCAGATGCCTTGACAGATCTGGAGCAGCCCTTCAGTACGCACCAGCCGGGGTCTCCAGAATCATCGTGGTCATCTATGCCCTGTACAATATAGCGCAGCAGCAAGGATTAGCACTGCATGAGGAGCAAGGCACTGAGAGCACAGCCTCTTCAGAGGAGGAGGAGGAGGAGCATCAGCTGGAAGACGAGGAGGAGGAGGAGGAGCAGCTGGAGGAACCTGTGGTCCAGATCCCACCAGCACCCGAGCACATTGCTGCCCGGGAGGCCAGGGATGGCCTCATCATGGCCAGATTTACTTAACTTTACGCAGTACACCCATATGGCTGCCACATGCTGCGCCAGGTTGGCACCACCCCACAGTAACACCATAAACCATCCCTACAATCACCAAGCCATTCCTTTCACACTGACCACCATTGCTGGAGCTAACGTAATGTCTCACCATTCACTCCAACTCACGAAGCCACTTCCGAAGGTGCAGACAAACTTGTCCATGACTGGAAAGTGGTGAAAATAAAGATTTTTTTATCTGTGACATCACAGTAACGGAAACTTTGCAGAAACATTTAATAAAACACCCAAGTGGCTCCCCTTGTGAATCTACTTGTTTCATCTTTCTCTTATGCGTGTTTCTACGAGGTGCTACCCCTGTGGCTTCAGCAGAGGTAGAGGTAGCCTGCTCACTTCCCTGCTGTGACTGCACAGACCCTTTTGACAGACGTCCTCTGAGTTTTGGAGCCTGTGAGGGCCCCGCCAAAGTCTGCTCCTACTGCGACTGTGCAGGGGCAGACTCAGCCATCGCTGTCCGAGGAGGCATCTGGGGCTCTGACTGGGGTGGTAGGGGGCAATGGGGGAGAAGTGTGAGCACTTTGAGAAGAGCCCCCACTTCAGTGTTCCCTCTCACCATCATCCCTCTCATGGGCCACCCGCATTTCCCTGTTATCAAGGAGCTGGAGAGCACCTTGCTGCACATCAGTGGAGCCATGACGATGCAAGTCTATGAGCCTCTGCCATCTATTCTCCATACAGACCATGTGCTCCTGTGAGTGGCACATTAGCAGCTCTATGCAGGTGGCCATCCTTTCCATGGAAGAGCATACAGTCGCCATCGCCTGCGACACGGTGGTGCTCATGTTGGAGATGGACTCCTCCATTCTCTGAACATTTGCAGACATTGCGGTCACAAAACCTGTCGAAGCCTCCTGCACTTCTTGCTGCACCTCCAGGATCGCCCTCTTTCTGGATGGCCCCCGAGGCTCAGTGTTTGCAAGGAGCATCCTGCGCCCTCCGGCGAGGAGTCTCCACTGCTGTCCCTGTCTCCACCATCTGCTCTTGCTCACTTGTGACGCATGAGACACCAGGTGACAACACTACTCTATCTTGCGTGGGACCCACCAAGGTGTGCGTATCTGCGCTGGTGCTGGGTGCGCTCATGTCTGGTGACAGTGAGCCCTCAGAGGCTGGAGGCTCCTCTGAGGAGTCATCTTCCTCTTCCTCCTGGATAGTGGAGGGGGCTCTTGATGGACCTGTGGGAGAGTAAAGAGATGAGTTGATATGTCATATGGGTACAGATGGGTACAGATACCATTATGCACATGATGAACATTCACTGGCCGCTGACATCAGTCCCTATATGAGTGACTACTGTATGCCATGTGGCTGTATGATATGTAATTCTGTCACCAGGTTGCTGAGATGTCCCCCTCTCTCCGTCTCCCACCTCCAGCTGCTCGGCGACTCCAGCCTCCTCTGCTGATGTGAGGGTGGCCAATGATGGTGTGCCACCTCTGGTTCTCTCCCTCTCCCTCTTATTGTGAGCTCTCTTTTCCTCCAAGGAGGGAAAGAAGAGAAGGTTGAGTGAGAGTGATGGAATGAGTGTAAGGAATGGATGGGTTACATCTATAGAGTGTGACTATGATGGAGTGGGATGCGATGCCAAGTGACCTCCTTGTGTGTGGTTAGTTGTTGTGATTGCATGAGGATGAGGGTGAGTGTGAGGGGTGGTTAGTCAGATGGGGATGTGATAATGTAGATAGAGAGAGAGAGAGAGGGATGGGTGAACGTTCAAGGTGTGTTGGTGTGAGTAAGGATGTGCAGGTGTAGGCTTGGGAAGGCAGAGTGATGGGGATGTGACGAGAGGCACAGCAGGATGAAGTTGAGTGTGGCTTTGTACTCACCATTCCTGATCTAATGAGATCATTGAAACGTACCGGCACTGCACCCAGGTCCTCCTCACAACATCCCTGCTGTTCACCTCCTCTGCGATCTCCAGCCAGGCTCCTTTGGTCTCCTGGGGAGGTCTCTTGTGCCCATCAGAAGGGAGGAGGACCTGCCTGCGTGTTCTCACTCCCTCCACAAGCATATGGAGGGAGTCACTGGAGAACCTGGGTGCAGCTCTCTACCTCTGTGCAGTCATGTCTCCAAGATGTAGCAACACCCAAATGCTATAATACAGTGCCTGCACACTCCTAGATAAACCTTCACATGTAATGTGGCCACGGCTCCTTTAAATCAGACCCGCACCATTTAATAGGGCCGGGTAACGTGCAGGGCGGCCTTAATAGGTGCCATTAACGGAAAGTCGATCTCAGGAGCAGCATAGTATGAAGAACAGGGTCGCAGCCCGCCACGGCGACGGCCAGCACCTGACCCGTCCAGGTACATCGAAACATAGAAGATAGGAGCAGGAGCAGGCCATTCGGCCCCTCGAGCCTGCTCCGCCATTTAATGAGATCATGGCTGATCATCCAAATTCAGTACCCTGGCCCTGCTTTCTCCCCATATCCCTTGATCCCTTTAGCCTTAAGAAATATATCTATCTCCTTCTTGAATATATTTAATGAATTGGCCTCTACTGCCTTCTGTGGTAGAGAATTCCACAGGTTCACCACTCTCTGGGTGAAGAAATTCCTCCTCATCTCAGTCCTAAATGGCTTACCCCTTATCCTTAGACTGTGACCCCTGGTTCTGGACTCCCCCGCCATCGGGAACATCCTTCCTGCATCTAGTCTGTCTAGTCCTGTTAGAATTTTATAAGTTTCAATGAGATCCCCTCTCATTCTTCGAAACTCTAGCGAATATAAGCCTAATCGACCCAATCTCTCTTCATACGTCATTCCTGCCATCCCAGGTATCAGTCTGGTAAATCTTCGCTGCACTCTCTCCATGGCAAAAACATCCTTCCTCAGATAAGGTGACCAAAACTGCACACAATACTCAAGGTGTGGTCTCACCAAGGCCCTGTATAAACTGCAGCAAGACATCCTTGCTCCTGTACTCGAATCCTCTCGCTATGAAGGCCAACATACCATTTGCCTTCTTAACCGCCTGCTGCACCTGCATGCTTACCTTCAGCGACTGGTGCACAAGGACACCCAGATCTCGTTGCACTTCCCCTTTTCCCAATCTATTGCCGTTCAGATAATAATCTGTCTTCCTGTTTTTGCCACCAAAGTAGATAACCTCGCATTTATCCACATTTTACTGCATCTGCCCAATCACCCAACCTGTCCAAATCATACTGGAGTTTCTCTGCATCCTCCTCACAGCACACACGCCCACCCAGCTTTGTGTCGTCTGCAAACTTAGAGATATTACATCTAGTTCCCTCGTCTAGATCATTAATATATATTGTGAATAGGTATGGAAAATTATGGCCAGTGTTTTTGTGTGTCTGTGTGTATGTGTCTGTCGTCGTCTATGTGTCTGTCATCGTATGTGTCATCCTCTGTCGTTGAATTACAGTATGCAGACGACGCTTGCGTCTGCGCTCACTCGGAGGTCGAACTCCAAACCATCGTCAACACCTTCACCGAAGCGTACGAGAGCATGAGCCTTACACTAAACATCCGCAAGACAAAGGTCCTCTACCAACCTGCCCCCGCCACACAGTACTGCTCCCTGATTATCAAAATCCACGACAATGCCTTGGACAACGTGGACCACTTTCCATACCTCAGGAGCCTACTATCAACAAGGGCAGACGTCGATGATGAAGTCCAACACCGCCTTCAGTGTGCCAGTGCAGCCTTCGGTCGCCTGAGGAAGAGAGTGTTTGAAGACCAGGACCTCAAACCCGGCACTAAGCTCATGGTCTACAGAGCAGCAGTGATACCTGCCCTGCTGTATGCCTCAGAGACATGGACCATGTACAGCAAGCACCTCAAAGCACTGGAGAGGTACCACCAACGCTGCCTGCGCAAGATCCTGCAAATTCATTGGCAGGATAGGCGCACCAACATCAGTGTTCTCACTCAGGCCAACATCCCCAGCATCGAAGCTTTGACCACGCTCGATCAGCTCCGATGGACGGGTCACATCGTCCGCATGCCCGATACGAGACTCCCAAAACAAGCGCTCTACTCGGAGCTCCGACACGGCAAGAGAGCCCCAGGTGGGCAGAGGAAACGCTTCAAGGACACCCTCAAAGCCTCCTTGAAAAAGTGCAACATCCCCACTGACACCTGGGAATCCCTGGCCCAAGACCGCACAAAGTGGAGGAGAAGCATTCGGGAAGGCGGCGAATACCTCGAGTCTCTTCGCCGGGAGCAAGCAGAAGCCAAGCGCAAGGAGCGCACGTCAACCCAAGCACCCCACCCACCCACCACCTTCAACCACCGTCTGCCCCACCTGTGACAGATACTGTGGGCTGGATTTTCATTGACCCGTGGAGGCGGGTTTGGAGGTGTGTGGGGGGTTAAAATTATGAAAACTGGCGGGCGGGCACAAGTCCGCCTCCATCCCGCCTCCACGCAATTTTCATTGAATCGTGTCTGCTGGTCCCGACTCCGTCCCGCCTTTAAGAGGCAGGATAGGCTGTTAAGGCCCTTAACAAGCAGTAAATTGGCTGTATAATGCCATTTTGAAAGGCCTTTGTGATTTTAACCCTTGTTCTACGTGAAGCACG
>CM059442.1:11742482-11769982 GCA_030390025.1 Squalus acanthias | reverse complement strand
TTCTTCAGTATATCACGTTGATGGAATGTGCTGGTGTACTCGAGGTACTTGTCAGAGCTGTGTCATTGGAGGATTTGGATTTAAGCGTTCCCTTCTCTGCTGAAAAAGTCATTGTGAGGAAAGGGGGGGCATGAGGCTTCCCTTTATGAGGCGTGCATTAAAGGAGTCTCTCGAGGCCAATTCTAGCATCCCGACCACCAATGCAGCTGAGATCAAGTAAAGAATTTCTATAGCGCCTTTCACGACCTCAGGATGACTCAAAGCGCTTTACAGCCGATGAAGTACTGTTGTAGTCACTGTTGTAATGTAGGAAATGCGGCATACAATTTGCAAGCTCCCACAAACAGCAATGTGATAATGACCAAATAATCTGTTTTTGTGATGTTGATTGAGGGATAAATATTGGCCAGGACACCGGGGAGAACTCCCCTGCTCTTCTTCGAAATAGTGGCCACAGGATCTTTTGCATCCACCTGAGAGAGCAGACTGGGCCTCAGCGTCTCAACTGAAAGACGGCACCTCCGACAGTGCAGCACTCCCTCAGCACTGCACTGGAATGTCAGCCTGGATTTTGTGCTCAAGTCTCTAGAACGAGACTTAGAACCCATGACCTTCTGACTCCGAGGTGAGAGTGCTGTCCACTGAGCCACACTGACTAGCTCAGTCTAGATGAAACATTCCAGGTCAGTATGACTCAGTTCTGCACAGCATTTACTCACGAAGTCAGCTGCCTGCAAAATTCCAATCACTGAGCTACGGTGACAAAACCTTTGCCTGCCTTTCAACAAGACGTGCCTTAAACAGAGGTGTTCAAAATTATGAGGGGTTTTGATAGAGTAAATGAGCAGAAACTGTTTCCAGTGGCAGGCTGGTCAGTAACCAGAGGACACAGATTTAAAATAATTGATAAAAGAACCAGGGGGCAGATGAGGAGAAATGCTTTTGCGCAGTGAGTTGTTGTGATCTGGAACGCGCTGCCTGAAAGGGCGGTGGAAGCAGATTCAATAGTGACTTTCAAAAGGGAATTGGATAAAGACTTGAAAAGTAAAAATTTTCAGGGCTATGGGGAAAGAGCAGGGGGGAGTGGGACTAATTGGAGAGCTCTTTCAAAGAGCTGGCACAGGCACGATGGGCCGAATGGCCTCCTTCTGTGCTGTGTGATTCCTTAAGAGAAATTAAGGGGAAAAATAACTCCAAGCTCCAGCTTTAATCTGTGCGTGGGGAAATTCTGCGGGACCTTCTTCAGAGGCTGTTCCTTCCTTTCCCAATGCACAGCTCTGTTTGAACTCACCTTTAATGAATAAAAAACCCAGCCCTAGGGCTATCACGAGTTGTCGTGTTCCATCATGCAGATATCGAAGATAAATTAAAGAGGCAAAGAGAAGCCGTGGGGACTAATTATCAATCGAGCACTCTGCTCCTTAGCAAATGAATTGTAAATAATCAGATCATTATGCTGTCACTGTTAATTGCTTTGGATAGCCTTTCAGTTCTAATTCAATTTTACTAATTCAGGCCCCGGAACCATAATACATTAAATGTGCAACCCCTCTATATTTCATTTCTACACCAAACAGTCGTACTCGCCCCTTGTAACTTCTGTGAGCCTATGAAATCTTTCAATTATTTACTGAAGACTTGAACATGTTCAATAACTCCAGGGACTTGAGCACATAACCCAGGCTGACACTCCAGTGCAGTGCTGAGGGAGTGCTGCACTGTTGGAGATGCCGTCTTTCAGATGAGATGTTAAACCGAGGCCCCGTCTGCTCTCAGGTGGGCGTAAAAAATCCCATGGCACTATTTGAAGAAGAGCAGGGGAGTTCCCCCCGGTGTCCTGGCCAATATTTATCCCTCAATCAAAATAACTAAAACAGATTATCTGGTCATTATCACATTGCTGTTTGTGGGAGCTTGCTGTGCGCTGCCTCGTTTCCTACATTACAACAGTGACTACACTTCAAAAAGTACTTCATTGGCTGTAAAACGCTTTGGGACATAGAAACATAGAAACATAGGGGGAAAAATTAGGTCGCGCCCCGTTTGGGGCGCAAATATTGTCTGGACGCAAATATTAGCGCCTGGCGCTAATTATCGCCACTGACTGGAAACTTCACTTTTACCGCCCCGGGAGGTGAGTGGAGCGCTAAATCAGGCGCTGCACACCTGTCTTAAGGCGCAAAGGCCGAGCAGTGAGGCGCTAACTCAGCGCGCGAGCGCAGCGCAGATGCTGCCAGTTAGCGAGGGAACACAGACACACTGGCGCCGGCCAATTCTTAAAGCGGGGGGGGCCAACTTGTTCCCCAGCCACACCCTGCTCATTGCAGCCTTGAATCTCGGCCTGGAGAGACCTGTGAATCCATTTTGCTGCCAAGGATGGAGAGGGTGAGAGAACGAGCTCAGCGCTTCACCGAGCGGGCCTTGGATGCTCTGGTTGGCGCGGTGGAGCGCAGAAGATGTATACTCTTCCCTGAGTGGCAGGAGGCCTTTGCCACGCGAGTACAGAAGAGTGTGGAGGGAGGTGGCTCAGAGCGTCTCCTCCAGGAGCATGGTGCCCAGGACCCATGTTCAATGCCGCAAAAAGTTCAACGACCTCACTCGGGTCGTCAGGGTGAGTGGCTTTTTCTCAATACCTCTCCATCCCTCCATCTCAACCTCACTCTATGGCCAGAGGGTCTTAAAACCCCAATGCACAACACTCATCCAACACCTATGGCCCTTTCATGAAACACACACACACATTCCACACTTTGCATACAGTAAAGGCTATTCACCTATGGGAGGCACATCAGGCAAGACCATGGTTGTATACAGTAAGGGCTATTCACCTATGGGAGGCACATCAGGCAAGACCATGTCTGTATATTTACTCAGATGCTGTCCTTTTTCTTGCAGGCCAAGCTGGCGCATAATAGGAGACAGCAGCAACGGACAGGTGGAGGGCGGCCTCAGCTGCAACCCCTCAGCGATCTTGAGGAGCGCATCCACAGGATTGTGGCAAGCCGGGTGATCGGTCCCGTCACCACTGGAGACGCCGACCCCGTTCTGGACAGCAATGGTAAGGTCATCACCTTTTTGTCCTCTGTCCTTCCACTTGTCCCTCACAACACCAGCCTTTGACACTTTCAATCCAACTTGCTAACTCGCTGCACTTATTCCTCCCTTACTGCCACCCTGTCCTCACGCTAAAGCCACTCTTGTACCTCCCTGCTTTCAGATGGTGATTCACCAGCTGAGGAGACGGGCCCTGAAGCTGCCAGTGGGAGTGAAGCTGCAGCCGAGGAGGAAGAGGAAGCCGGAGCATCAGTGCCACCCTCTCCCGAGGAAGCCCATGCCCACACTGGGAACACGCCTTCCCTGGAGGGGAGCAGGGGGGAAGGGTCTGATGAGGGTGAAGCTCCAGGACCCAGCGGGCTGCAGCAACGCCATGGGGGTAGGGAAGAACGGGGGCCTTCTCCCCAGAGGGAGAGTATGCCAGAGACTCCTACTGCAATGGACGCAGAGGAGGAGCGGCTGATCGCAGAAATGAACACCCAGGCGGTGGGCATGCACACTGAGCTCATGGGTGCAGTGGGAAGGGTGCCCGAATGCATTGAGTCACTGGCAAGGAGTGTGGAGCACTTCGCTGTAGCACAGGCGGATGCCACACTAACGCTTAGTGCTGCAATTCAGTCACTGACTGCCGTGATCCCATCTCTGACTGCTCTCATGCAGACTCAGATTGAGGCCACGCGAGCACTGACTGCTACCAACCTCGATGGTTCGTTCACATGTCCCCGGGGCTCTCACCGCGCCGCAGCAGGCCAGCAATCTGTGCTCCAGCAGATTGCTCCGGATGCTGAAGTGCTGCCCCGTGGGAGTGCCAGTGTGTCGGGCGAGCAGGGAGTTGCTGTCCTCTCTCACGATGACAGCATTCCTGCTGCCAACACTGTCACTTCTCCACTGCACTTGCCACCGCCTGTAGGACAGACTGCTGCCGCCCATGCAGAGTTGGTGCAGTCTGCAGCCGGGCCCTCCAGGCCCAGAACTGGTCGAGGCCGTCCTTCAGGGGCATCTGCAGTGTCAGGGTCTGACGATCAGCAGCCTTCCACCAGCCTTGCTGCAGCCACTGAGGTCCCATTACGGAGGAGCAGTTGGGTTAGAAGGGGGGAAGTGCGCAAGGGAAGGAGATCACCCTCGAAGGGCAAAAAGTAGGAGGTGTGACAAAATGCTGGTCATTTTTTTATTAAAGGCCGAGGTTCGTGGTCCAACTTTTGTCTAGTGTTTTGGAAATTTTCTGCATGCCCTGCGCATGCGCTGAAAACCGGCAATTGCTCTTCTGAAAAGGGGGCGGGGCCTGGGTGCATCGCGTGCGCGCTACAGGCTGCGCGCACGCTGTGCACTTCATGCTTTGGACGCGCAGGTAAGTAGGGAAGATTTTGGAAATGTAAAAAGGAGGAGTAAGACCCGCTTTTAAGAAGGTAAGTAGTGAATTAAGTATTTTTCTGAATTTTTTTTACAGGCATATCTTTTTTATAGACTTTAAAGACAGGTAAGTTTATTTTTATAACTTTTTAAAAGATTTTAAATTTTTTCAAAAATTTAATTTTTTATTTAAAATGGTTAATTTAATTAACTATACTTATTTTATTAATGTGATGGATTTTTTTTTAAATTTAATTGAGGTTTAGCTGTTATTTTGGGGGGGTGTAAGATTCATAAGTCTCACAGCCATGCTGTGAGACTTATGAATGGAAGATGGTGTGCTGCCATTGGCTCTAACTGAGTCACGTGATCTCCAGGTTGTGAGAACCAGTTATGTTAATGACTTTTTTTGTGTTTATTTCTATGAGTTTGTCATGAGGAAATGACACACACAGAGTTTGTAAAATAAATAAGTTTTTGTATTCAAAATATACATGTTTGGTGTTTGGAATCATTGGTGCCTTGGCCGGCTTAGGGGTTGCGTGCTGGGTTCATTGATGTTGTTAGCAATGGCAGAAGCCATTTCCACAGCAGGGGCCCTAGAAGCGGCTTGCTATCAGCCGTTGACGGACGGCCCTTGCAGTTTCACCATTGTGGGCCGCCCTCCCGCCTTGGTG
This sequence comes from Squalus acanthias, assembly GCA_030390025.1. Classification (NCBI taxonomy): domain Eukaryota; kingdom Metazoa; phylum Chordata; class Chondrichthyes; order Squaliformes; family Squalidae; genus Squalus; species Squalus acanthias. The sequence goes on along the minus strand of CM059442.1, from coordinate 11,764,901 downwards.
CTGCTGATGATCATCCTCCTCGTCCTCTTCCTCCTCTTCCTCCTCCTCCTCTGGTGGTGCTCCAAGGCCTGGTGGCATTGGCTGGGTCCTGACGATTGCCATGTTATGCAACATGCAGCACACAACTACGAAGTTGGATACTCGCTCAGGCGAGTACTGCAGTGCTCCTCCAGAATGGTCGAGACAGCGGAACCATTGCTTCAGCACGCCGATTGTGCGCTCAATGATGTTCCTGGTAGCTTGATGGCTCTCATTGTACCGCAGCTCAGCAGGGGTGTTGGGCGTACGGAGCAGTGTCATCAGCCAGGTGCTCAATGGATACCCCTTGTCCCCGAGAAGCCAACCAACTGGCTGATGCGGTGCCTCGAAGTTCTGCCACAGTAGTCTGGCGCAGGATGAAAGCATCGTGGCAGCTGCCAGGATAGTGGGCATTGACAGCGAGTATCCGCTGTCTGTGGTCACAGACCAACTGAACATTCAAGGAATGGAACCCCTTTCTGTTCCGGAATTCCTCGGCATTCTCATGTGGAGCACGCAAAGCCACATGCGTGCAGTCAATGGCGCCCTGCACCATGGGGAAGCCCGCTATCCTCGCAAAGGCCAGAGCGCGGTCACGCTGCTTGTCTGGGGTCATGGGGAAAGAGATGAACTCTCGTCTCCTTTTAAAGAGGGCATTTGTGACCTGCCGGATGCAGCAATGCACCGCGAACTGGGAGATATTAGCGAGGTCCCCAGCAGCAGCTTGAAATGAACCAGTAGCATAGAAGTTGAGAGCCACTGTGACCTTCACTGCCACCGACAGAGACGTCCTGGACCTCAGTTGAGGCTGCAGATCTGGCTGCAGCAGGTGGCAGAGCTCAGTGACCACCTCCTTGCTGAATCGCAGCCTTCGCAAACACAGCTCCTCAGACATATGAATGTAGGAGAGCTGTTCACGATATACCCTGGGAGGGTAAGCTCTCCTGTACATACGCCTGTTGGCCCTCCTCCGTCTGGCCATCATTGCCACTCTCTCTCTGCGTCTCTGTGTCCTCCGATTCAGCTGGAGCAGGACGACGCCCCCAATCAGTGCAGCCCCCATAGTCTCTTTGCAAGCAAAGTTAGGAAGGACAGCAACCAAAGTAGCAGCGAAGTTAGGATCAGTAGGGAAAACTACCTCACAAAGCGTTGACTCAATGCAGAAGTCTCTCTTTCTCTCTCTCCGAATCTCTCTCTCTCTCTCAGAACGAGTGGTGCAAAAATGTCAACCACAGAAAAAGACAGGAAGAGGCCCCCTTTAAATAGCGCCCCCCCCCAGCCCCACAGCGATTGATAGCGTTCCAGTCTTCCGGTCGCTGGATGCGCCAGGCGGTAAGGCAGGGGGCGCCACTCAATTTCCGCTCCGGGGCGCCACAAGGGCGTTGCACCATGGAATGACGTCACAATCTGCGCGCGCAGGTGGTCGCAGCGGTAAGGTTTAGCGCTGCCGCACAATGTCTAGTTAAGTTCCCGAGCGGCGCAAATATCGCTGCGCCCGGGCGCTAGCGGCTTTGCGCCCCATTAGCGCCCTCTTAAGGCGCTAATGGGAGGCGCAACCAACTGAATTTTTACCCCATAGAATCTAGGAGCAGGAGTAGGCCATTCGGCCTGTCGCGCCTGCTCCACCATTCAATACGATCATGGCTGATCATCCAAATCCAGTACCCTGTCCCTGCTTTAATCCCCACAGTACACATATCCCACCCTACCCCCATAACCCCACGTATTTAATTCCCCCTAACATATCCCATCCTATCCACATAACCCCACATATTTAATCCCCCCCTAACACTAAGGGTCAATTTATCATAGCCAAATCAACCTAACCCGCACATTTTTGGACTGTGGGAGGAAACCGGAGCACCCGGAGGAAACCCACACAGACACGGGGAGAATGTGCAAACTCCACACAGCAGTCACCCGAGGTCAGATTCGAACCCGGGTCCCTGGCGCTGTGAGGCACCAGTGCTAACCACTATGCCAGGTTGTGAAAGAAGCTATAGAAATGCAAGTCTTTCTCTTGAATATATTATTTTCCTCTGAACGTCCAGTTAGCCCCAATACAAAGGCTTTTTTCACTGATAATGTTTTCCTGTTAACCTCAATTGCAATGACTGCACTGTGTAACTGATTCTCTCTAAGCACAAACAAGAACAAACCTTAGTCCCCCTTCCTCAAGCCTGCTTTTACATTTTACCCATCTCTTCACATTTGTATTGTTAAAAAAGGGCACCTCACATGAATCCTGAACTGCAGAGAAGACACATGTGCTTGAAAGCTGCAGCAGCAATTCATCTAAAAATTCAGCATAAATTCAACAGTTTTTAATCACTGTTTCCTTATTTAAATCATTGAGGCTGCTGGCCCCCTGATAACAGCACTCAACTGAACCCCGACACGGTGTGTAACTGAACCCCGACACGATCTGTAACTGAACCCCGACACGATCTGTAACTGAACCCCGACACGGTGTGTAACTGAACCCCGACACGGTGAGTAACTGAACTCCGACACGATCTGTAACTGATCTCCCCGACACGGTGTGTAACTGATCTCCCCGACACGGTGTGTAACTGAACCCCGACACGGTGAGTAACTGAACCCCGACACGGTGAGTAACTGAACCCCGACACGATCAGTAACTGAACCCCGACACGATGTGTAACTGATCTCCCCGACACGGTGAGTAACTGAACCCCGACACGGTGAGTAACTGAACCCCGACACGGTGTGTAACTGAACCCCGACACGGTGAGTAACTGAACCCCGACACGGTGAGTAACTGAACCCCGACACGGTGTGTAACTGAACCCCGACACGATCTGTAACTGAACCCCGACACGGTGAGTAACTGAACCCCGACACGGTGAGTAACTGAACCCCGACAGGGTGAGTAACTGAACCCCGACACAGTGTGTAACTGAACCCCGACACGATCTGTAACTGAACCCCGACACGGTGAGTAACTGAACCCCGACACGGTGTGTAACTGAACCCCGACACGGTGAGTAACTGAACCCCGACACGGTGCGTAACTGAACCCCGACACGATCTGTAACTGAACCCCGACACGGTGAGTAACTGAACCCCGACACGGTGAGTAACTGAACCACGACACGATCTGTAACTGAACCACGACACGGTGTGTAGCTGAACCCCGACACGGTGAGTAACTGAACCCAGACACGGTGAGTAACTGAACCCCGACACGGTGAGTAACTGAACCCCGACACGGTGAGTAACTGAACCCCGACACGATCTGTAACTGAACCCCGACACGGTGAGTAACTGAACCCCGACACGATCTGTAACTGAACCCCGACACGGTGTGTAACTGAACCCCGACACGATCTGTTCCTGATCTCCCTGACACGGTGTGTAACTGAACCCCGACACGGTGTGTAACTGAGCCCCGACACGGTGAGTAATTGAACCCCGACACGGTGAGTAACTGAACCCCGACACGGTGAGGAACTGAACCCCGACACGGTGAGGAACTGAACCCGACACGGTGAGTAACTGAACCCCGACACGGTGAGTAACTGAACCCCGACACGGTGAGTAACTGAACCCCGACACGATCTGTAACTGAACCCCGACACGGTGTGTAACTGAACCCCGACACGGTGAGTAACTGAACCCCGACACGATCTGTAACTGAACCCCGACACGGTGAGTAACTGAACCCCGACACGGTGTGTAACTGAACCCCGACACGGTGAGTAACTGAACCCCGACACGGTGAGCAACTGAACCCCGACACGGTGAGTAACTGAACCCCGACACGGTGTGTAACTGAACCCCGACACGGTGAGTAACTGAACCCCGACACGGTGTGTAACTGAACCCCGACACGGTGAGTAACTGAACCCCGACACGGTGTGTAACTGAACCCCGACACGGTGTGTAACTGAACCCCGACACGGTGTGTAACTGAACCCCGACACGGTGAGTAACTGAACCCCGACACGGTGTGTAACTGAACCCCGACACGGTGAGTAACTGAACCCCGACACGAAGAGTAACTGAACCCCGACACGGTGAGTAACTGAACCCCGACACGATGAGTAACTGAACCCCGACACGGTGAGTAACTGAACCCCGACACGGTGAGTAACTGAACCACGACACGATCTGTAACTGAACCCCGACACGGTGTGTAACTGAACCCCGACACGGTGAGTAACTGAACCCCGACACGGTGAGTAACTGAACCACGACACGATCTGTAACTGAACCACGACACGGTGTGTAACTGATCTCCCCGACACGGTGTGTAACTGAACCCCGACACGGCGAGTAACTGAACCCCGACACGGTGTGTAACTGAACCCCGACACAGTGAGTAACTGAACCCCGACACGGTGAGTAACTGAACCACGACACGGTGAGTAACTGAACCCCGACACGGCGAGCAACTGAACCCCGACACGATCTGTAACTGAACCCCGACACGATCTGTAACTGAACCCCGACACGGTGAGTAACTGAACCCCGACACGGTGTGTAACTGAACCCGACACGATCTGTAACTGAACCCCGACACGGTGTGTATCTGAACCCCGACACGATCTGTAACTGAACCCCGACACGGTGTGTATCTGAACCCCGACACGATCTGTAACTGAACCCCGACACGGTGTGTATCTGAACCCCGACACGATCTGTAACTGAACCCCGACACGGTGTGTAACTGAACCCCGACACGGTGAGTAACTGAACCCCGACACGGTGGGGAACTGAACCCCAACACGGTGGGGAACTGAACCCGACACGGTGTGTAACTGTACCCCGACACGGTGAGTAACTGAACCCCGACACGATCTGTAACTGAACTCCGACACGGTGTTTAACTGAACCCCGACACGGTGTGTAACTGAACCCCGACACGGTGAGCAACTGAACCCCGACACGGTGAGTAACTGAACCCCGACACGGTGAGTAACTGAACCCCGACACGGTGAGTAACTGAACCCGACACGGTGAGTAACTGAACCCCGACACGGTGAGTAACTGAACCCCGACACGGTGAGTAACTGAACCACGACACGGTGTGTAACTGAACCCCGACACGGTGTGTAACTGAACCCCGACACGGTGTGTAACTGGACCCCGACACGGTGTGTAACTGAACCCCGACACGGTGTGTAACTGAACCCCGACACGGTGAGTAACTGAAACCCGACACGGTGTGTCACTGAACCCTGACACGGTGTGTCACTGAACCCCGACACGATGAGTAACTGAACCCCGACACGGTGAGTAACAGAACCCCGACACGGTGAGTAACTGAACCCTGACACGGTGAGTAACTGAACCCCGACACGGTGAGTAACTGAACCCCGACACGGTGAGTAACTGAACCCCGACACGGTGAGTAACTGAACCCCGACACGGTGAGTAACAGAACCCCGACACGGTGAGTAACTGAACCCTGACACGCTGTGTAACTGAACCCCGACACGGTGAGTAACTGAACCCCGACACGGTGTGTAACTGAACCCCGACACGCTGTGTAACTGAACCCCGACACTGTGTGTAACTGAACCCCGACACGCTGTGTAACTGAACCCCGACACGCTGTGTAACTGAACCCCGACGCGCTGTGTAACTGAACCCCGACGCGCTGTGTAACTGCACACCGACACTGTGTGTTGTAGGCTTCGCAAAATCCCCCAGAAACTGGAACAGAACCCTAAGTGAAGTGATTTGAGGTAAAACCCTCAGCTTTGGACATTTTTAAAAATCGGGGAAGAAAAACCCTGAGGAAAATGACTTTTTGAATCTTACTGTTGGGAAAGGCACCTTTCACAGACACCGACAGGCTGCGGAGGGGCCTGACCAGGCAGTGGACAGCTTTGGGTATTGGGGCCCAATCAAGCTGTCTGGGAATGTGTTTACACTGCCTTCCTACCAAGGAGGAAGAGACAAACCCAAAAGCCTCACACACACATTGAAATATGAATAATCCAAGACCTCTTTTGAAATTCCCAGACCCAAACAGGATACCAGAAGCGTGAAATCAATAAAACATTTAGTACCCCGGCTTTACTTAATCAAAAACCAATCAACCCGGTATTCACAGGACAGATTTAAAAGCCCGCCAAAAAACCTAGGACAATAGGGACAAGATTTGGCGCGTAGATAAAGGCCTTGCCTAAATGGAAGCTATCAGGACATGTTTAACACCAAGTTAAAGCCATCGAAACTGACAAGCCCACCAAAACTAAGACAATGGAATAAACAGGGCTTATTTGAAATCGAAAGGAAACCGTTTTAGTAAGGCTTTTGGGCGCGAAAAGGACAAACGGGCTGAACAAGTATAATTGGGAGCCTAATGTACCAAGACTCTCTCTCTCTGGACTCGCTTACAAGGCTCTCAACGCTCGCACAGCTCCCGACATGGTGAGTAACTGAACCGCGACACGCTGCATAATTGAACCCCGACACGGTGTGTAACTGAACCCCGACACGGTGAGTAACTGAACCCCGACACGGTGAGTAACTGAACCCCGACACGGTGAATAACTGAACCCCGACACGGTGAATAACTGAACCCCGACACGGTGAGTAACTGATCTCCCCGACACGGTGTGTAACTGAACCCCGACACGGTGTGTAACTGAACCCTGACAGGGTGTGTAACTGAACCCCGGCACGGTGTGTAACTGAAACCCGACACGGTGTGTAACTGAACCCCGACACGGTGTGTAACTGAACCCCGACACGGTGTGTAACTGAACCCCGACACGGTGTGTAACTGAACCCCGACACGGTCTGTAACTGAACCCCGACACGGTCTGTAACTGAACCCCGACACGGTCTGTAACTGAAGCCCGACACGGTGAGCAACTGAACCCCGACACGGTGAGTAACTGAACCCCGACACGGTGAGCAACTGAACCCCGACACGGTCTGTAACTGAACACCGACATGGTGAGTAGCTGATCTCCCCGACACGGTGAGGAACTGAACCCCGACACGGTGAGTAACTGAAGCCCGACACGATGTGTAACTGAACCCCGACACGGTGAGCAACTGAACCCCGACACGGTGAGCAACTGAACCCCGACACGGTGAGCAACTGAACCACGACACGGTGAGTCAACTGAACCCCGACACGGTGTGTAACTGAACCCGACACGGTGTGTAACTAAAACCTAGGACAACAGGGACAAGATTTGGCGCGTAGATAAAGGCCTTGCCTAAATCGGAAGCTATCAGGACATGTTTAACACCAAGTTAAAGCCATCGAAACTGACAAGCCCACCAAAACTAATACAATGGAATAAACAGGGCTCATTTGAAATCTAAAGGAAACCGGTTTAGTAAGGGGTTTTGGGCGCGAAAAGGACAAAGGGGCTGAACAAGTATAATTGGGGGCCTAATGTCCCAAGACTCACTCTCTCTCTGGACTCGCTGACAACGCTCTCAACGCTCGCACAGCTCCCGACACGGTGAGTAACATAAGCCCGACACGGTGAGTAACTGATCTCCCCGACACGGTGAGTAACTGATCTCCCGACACGGTGAGTAACTGATCTCCCTGACACGGTGAGTAACTGAACCCCGACACGGTGAGTAACTGATCCCCGACACGGTGTGTAACTGGACCCCGACACGGTGATTAACTGAACCCCGACACGGTGAGTAACTGAACCCCGACACGGTGAGTAACTGAAGCCCGACACGGTGAGTAACTGATCTCCCCGACACGGTGAGTAACTGAACCCCGACACGGTGAGTAACTGAACCCCGACACGGTGAGCAACTGAACCCCGACACGGTGAGCAACTGAACCCCGACACGGTCAACAACTGAACCCCGACACGTTGAGTAACTGAATACCGACACGGTGTGTAACTGAACCCCGACACGGTGAGTAACTGAAGCCCGACACGAGGAGTAACTGAACCCCGACACGGTGAGTAACTTAAGCCCGGCACGGTGAGTAACTGATCTCCCCGACACGGTGAGTAACTGAACCCCAACACGGTGTGTAACTGAACCCCGACACGGTGAGTAACTGAACCCCGACACGGTGAGTAACTGAAGCCCGACACGGTGAGTAACTGAACCCCGACACGGTGAGTAACTGAACCCCGACACGGTGAGTAACTGAACCCCGACACGGTGAGTAACTGAAGCCCGACACGGTGTGTAACTGAAGCCCGACACGGTGAGTAACTGATCTCCCCGACACGGTGAGTAACTGAACCCCGACACGGTGTGTAACTGAACCCGACACGGTGTGTAACTAAAACCTAGGACAACAGGGACAAGATTTGGCGCGTAGATAAAGGCCTTGCCTAAATCGGAAGCTATCAGGACATGTTTAACACCAAGTTAAAGCCATCGAAACTGACAAGCCCACCAAAACTAATACAATGGAATAAACAGGGCTCATTTGAAATCTAAAGGAAACCGGTTTAGTAAGGGGTTTTGGGCGCGAAAAGGACAAAGGGGCTGAACAAGTATAATTGGGGGCCTAATGTCCCAAGACTCTCTCTCTCTCTGGACTCGCTGACAATGCTCTCAACGCTCGCACAGCTCCTGACACGGTGAGTAACATAAGCCCGACACGGTGAGTAACTGATCTCCACGACACGGTGAGTAACTGATCTCCCCGACACGGTGAGTAACTGAACCCCGACACGGTGAGTAACTGAACCCCGACACGGTGAGTAACTGAACCCCGACACGGTGAGTAACTGAACCCCGACACGGTGTGTAACTGAACCCCGACACGGTGAGTAACTGATCTCCCCGACACGGTGAGTAACTGAACCCCGACACAGTGAGTAACTGAACCCCGACACGGTGAGTAACTGAACCCCGACACGGTGAGTAACTGAACCCCGACACGGTGAGTAACTGAACCCCGACACGGTGAGTAACTGAACCCCGACACGGTGAGTAACTGAAGCCCGACACGGTGAGTAACTGAAGCCCGACACGGTGAGTAACTGAACCCCGACACGGTGAGTAACTGAACCCCGACACGGTGTGTAACTGAACCCCGACACGGTGAGTAACTGATCTCCCCGACACGGTGAGTAACTGAACCCCGACACGGTGAGTAACTGAACCCCGACACGGTGTGTAACTGAACCCCGACACGGTGAGTAACTGAACCCCGACACGGTGAGTAACTGAACCCCGACACGGTGAGTAACTGAACCCCGACACGGTGAGTAACTGAAGCCCGACACGGTGAGTAACTGAACCCCGACACGGTGTGTAACTGTACCCCGACACGGTGAGTAACTGAACCCCGACACGATCTGTAACTGAACTCCGACACGGTGTTTAACTGAACCCCGACACGGTGTGTAACTGAACCCCGACACGGTGAGCAACTGAACCCCGACACGGTGAGTAACTGAACCCCGACACGGTGAGTAACTGAACCCCGACACGGTGAGTAACTGAACCCGACACGGTGTGTAACTGAACCCCGACACGGTGAGTAACTGAACCCCGACACGGTGAGTAACTGAACCACGACACGGTGTGTAACTGAACCCCGACACGGTGTGTAACTGAACCCCGACACGGTGTGTAACTGGACCCCGACACGGTGTGTAACTGAACCCCGACACGGTGTGTAACTGAACCCCGACACGGTGAGTAACTGAAACCCGACACGGTGTGTCACTGAACCCTGACACGGTGTGTCACTGAACCCCGACACGATGAGTAACTGAACCCCGACACGGTGAGTAACAGAACCCCGACACGGTGAGTAACTGAACCCTGACACGCTGTGTAACTGAACCCCGACACGGTGAGTAACTGAACCCCGACACGGTGAGTAACTGAACCCCGACACGGTGAGTAACTGAACCCCGACACGGTGAGTAACAGAACCCCGACACGGTGAGTAACTGAACCCTGACACGCTGTGTAACTGAACCCCGACACGGTGAGTAACTGAACCCCGACACGCTGTGTAACTGAACCCCGACACGCTGTGTAACTGAACCCCGACACGCTGTGTAACTGAACCCCGACACGCTGTGTAACTGAACCCCAACACGCTGTGTAACTGAACCCCGACGCGCTGTGTAACTGAACCCCGACGCGCTGTGTAACTGCACACCGACACTGTGTGTTGTAGGCTTCGCAAAATCCCCCAGAAACTGGAACAGAACCCTAAGTGAAGTGATTTGAGGTAAAACCCTCAGCTTTGGACATTTTTAAAAATCGGGGAAGAAAAACCCTGAGGAAAATGACTTTTTGAATCTTACTGTTGGGAAAGGCACCTTTCACAGACACCGACAGGCTGCGGAGGGGCCTGACCAGGCAGTGGACAGCTTTGGGTATTGGGGCCCAATCAAGCTGTCTGGGAATGTGTTTACACTGCCTTCCTACCAAGGAGGAAGAGACAAACCCAAAAGCCTCACACACACATTGAAATATGAATAATCCAAGACCTCTTTTGAAATTCCCAGACCCAAACAGGATACCAGAAGCGTGAAATCAATAAAACATTTAGTACCCCGCTTTACTTAATCAAAAACCAATCAACCCGGTATTCACAGGACAGATTTAAAAGCCCGCCAAAAAACCTAGGACAATAGGGACAAGATTTGGCGCGTAGATAAAGGCCTTGCCTAAATTGGAAGCTATCAGGACATGTTTAACACCAAGTTAAAGCCATCGAAACTGACAAGCCCACCAAAACTAAGACAATGGAATAAACAGGGCTTATTTGAAATCGAAAGGAAACCGTTTTAGTAAGGCTTTTGGGCGCGAAAAGGACAAACGGGCTGAACAAGTATAATTGGGAGCCTAATGTACCAAGACTCTCTCTCTCTGGACTCGCTTACAAGGCTCTCAACGCTCGCACAGCTCCCGACATGGTGAGTAACTGAACCGCGACACGCTGCATAATTGAACCCCGACACGGTGTGTAACTGAACCCCGACACGGTGAGTAACTGAACCGCGACACGGTGAGTAACTGAACCCCGACACGGTGAATAACTGAACCCCGACACGGTGAATAACTGAACCCCGACACGTAGTGTAAGTGATCTCCCCAACATGGTGAGTAACTGAACCCCGACACGGTGAGTAACCGAACCCCGACACGGTGTGTAACCGAACCCCGACACGGTGTGTAACTGAACCCCGACACGGTGTGTAACTGAACCCAACACGATCTGTAACTGAACCCCAACACGGTGAGTAACTGAACCCCGACACGGTGTGTAACTGAACCCCGACACGGTGAGTAACTGAACCCCGACACGGTGAGTAACTGAACCCCGACACGGTGTGTAACTGATCTCCCCGACACGGTGTGTAACTCAACCCCGACACGGTGAGTAACTCAACCCCGACACGGTGAGTAACTGAACTCCGACACGGTGAGTAACTGAAGCCCGACACGGTGAGTATCAGAAGGCCGACACGGTATGTAACTGAACCCCGACACGGTGAGTAACTGAAGCCCGACACGGTGTGTAACTGAAGCCCGACACAGTGAGTAACTGATCTCCCCGACACGGTGAGCAACTGAACCCCGACACGGTGAGCAACTGAACCCCGACACGGTGTGTTACTGATCTCCCCAACACGGTGAGTAACTGAACCCCGACACTGTGAGTAACTCAACCCCGACACGGTGAGTAACTGAACCCCGACATGGTGTGTAACTGAACCCAACACGATCTGTAACTGAACCCCGACACGGTGTGTAACTGAACCCCGACACGGTGAGTAACTGAACCCCGACACGGTGTGTAACTGCACCCGACACAATCTGTAATGGAACCCCGACACGGTGTGTAACTGAACTCCGACACGGTGTGTAACTGAAACCCGACACAGTGAGTAACTGAACCCCGACACGGTGAGTAACTGAACCCCGACACGGTGTGTAACTGAAGCCCGACACGGTGAGTAACTGATCCCCGACACGGTGAGTAACTGAACCCCGACACGGTGTGTAACTGAAGCCCGACACGGTGAGTAACTGAACTCCGACACGGTGAGTAACTGAACTCCGACACGGTGAGTAACTGATCTCCCCGACACGGTGAGCAACTGAACCCCGACACGGTGAGCAACTGAACCCCGACACGGTGTGTAACTGATCTCCCCAACACGGTGAGTAACTGAACCCCGACACTGTGAGTAACTCAACCCCGACACGGTGAGTAACTGAACCCCAACATGGTGTGTAACTGAACCCAACACGATCTGTAACTGAACCCCGACACGGTGTGTAACTGAACCCCGACACGGTGAGTAACTGAACCCCGACACGGTGTGTAACTGCACCCGACACAATCTGTAACGGAACCCCGACACGGTGTATAACTGAACCCCGACACGGTGTGTAACTGAACCCCGACACGGTGTGTAACTGAACCCCGACACGGTGAGCAACTGAACCCCGACACGGTGAGCAACTGAACCCCGACACGGTGAACAACTGAATCCCGACACGTTGAGTAACTGAACCCCGACACGGTGTGTAACTGAACCCGACACGGTGTGTAACTAAAACCTAGGACAACAGGGACGAGATTTGGCGCGTAGATAAAGGCCTTGCCTAAATCGGAAGCTATCAGGACATGTTTAACACCAAGTTAAAGCCATCGAAACTGACAAGCCCACCAAAACTAATACAATGGAATAAACAGGGCTGATTTGAAATCTAAAGGAAACCGGTTTAGTAAGGGGTTTTGGGCGCGAAAAGGACACAGGGGCTGAACAAGTATAACTGTGGCCTAATGTCCCAAGTCTCACTCTCTCTCTGGAATCGCTGACAACGCTCTCAACGCTTGCACAGCTCCCGACACGGTGACTAACATAAGCCCGACACGGTGAGTAACTGATCTCCCCGACACGGTGAGTAACTGATCTCCCCGACACGGTGAGTAACTGATCTCCCCGACACGGTGAGTAACTGAACCCCGACACGGTGAGTAACTGAACCCCGACACGGTGTGTAACTGAATCCCCGACACGGTGAGTAACTGAACCCCGACACGGTGAGGAACTGAACCTCGACACGGTGAGTAACTGAACCCCGACACGGTGTGTAACTGAACCCCGACACGGTGAGCAACTGAACCCCGACACGGTGAGCAACTGAACCCCGACACGATCTGTAACTGAACCCCAACACGGTGTGTAAGTGAACCCCGACACGGTGTGTAACTGAACCCAACACGATCTGTAACTGAACCCCGACACGGTGTGTAACTGAACCCCGACACGGTGAGTAACTGAACCCCGACACGGTGTGTAACTAAACCCGACACAATCTGTAACTGAACCCCGACACGGTGTGCAACTGAACCCCGACACGGTGAGTAACTGAACCCCGACACGGTGTGTAACTGAACCCGACACGATCTGTAACTGAACCCCGACACGGTGAGTAACTGAATCCCGACACGGTGTGTAACTGAACCCCGACACGGTGAGTAACTGAACCCCGACACGGTGTGTAACTGATCTCCCCGACACGGTGAGTAACTGAACCCCGACACGGTGAGTAACTCAACCCCGACACGGTGAGTAACTGAACTCCGACACGGTGAGTAACTGAACTCCGACACGGTGAGTAACTGAAGCCCGACACGGTGAGTAACAGAAGGCCGACACGGTGTGTAACTGAACCCCGACACGGTGAGTAACTGAACCCCGACACGGTGAGTATCTGAACCCCGACACGGTGTGTAACTGAAGCCCGACACGGTGTGTAACTGAAGCCCGACACGGTGAGTAACTGATCTCCCCGACACGGTGAGCAACTGAACCCCGACACGGTGAGCAACTGAACCCCGACACGGTGTGTAACTGAACCCAACACGATCTGTAACTGAACCCCGACACGGTGTGGAACTGAACCCCGACACGGTGAGTAACTGAACCCCGACACGGTGTGTAACTGCACCCGACACAATCTGTAACGGAACCCCGACACGGTGTGTAACTGAACCCCGACACGGTGTGTAACTGAACCCGACACGATCTGTAACTGAACCCCGACACGGTGAGTAACTGAACCCCGACACGGTGTGTAACTGAATCCCGACACGGTGAGTAACTGAACCCCGACACGGTGTGTAACTGATCTCCCCAACACGGTGAGTAACTGAAACCCGACACGGTGAGTAACTGAACCCCGACACGGTGAGTAACTGAACTCCGACACGGTGAGTAACTGAACTCCGACACGGTGAGTAACTGAACTCCGACACGGTGAGTAACTGAAGCCCGACACGGTGAGTAACTGAAGCCCGACACGGTGTGTAACTGAACCCCGACACGGTGAGTAACTGAACCCCGACACGGTGAGTAACTGATCCCCGACACTGTGAGTAACTGAACCCCGACACGGTGTGTAACTGAAGCCCGACACGGTGAGTAACTGATCTCCCCGACACGGTGAGCAACTGAACCCCGACACGGTGAGCAACTGAACCCCGACACGGTGTGTAAATGATCTCCCCGACACGGTGAGTAACTGAACCCCGACACGGTGAGGAACTGAAACCCAACACGGTGAGTAACTGAACCCCGACACGGTGAGCAACTGAACCCCGACACGGTGAGCAACTGAACCCCGACACGGTGAACAACTGAACCCCGACACGTTGAGTAACTGAACCCCGACACGGTGTGTAACTGAACCCGACACGGTGTGTAACTAAAACCTAGGACAACAGGGACAAGATTTGGCGCGTAGATAAAGGCCTTGCCTAAATCGGAAGCTATCAGGACATGTTTAACACCAAGTTAAAGCCATCGAAACTGACAAGCCCACCAAAACTAATACAATGGAATAAACAGGGCTCATTTGAAATCTAAAGGAAACCGGTTTAGTAAGGGGTTTTGGGCGCGAAAAGGACAAAGGGGCTGAACAAGTATAACTTGGGGCCTAATGTCCCAAGTCTCACTCTCTCTCTGGACTCGCTGACAACGCTCTCAACGCTCGCACAGCTCCCGACACGGTGACTAACATAAGCCCGACACGGTGAGTAACTGATCTCCCCGACACGGTGAGTAACTGATCTCCCCGACACGGTGAGTAACTGATCTCCCCGACACGGTGAGTAACTGAACCCCGACACGGTGAGTAACTGAACCCCGACACGGTGTGTAAGTGAACCCCGACACGGTGTGTAACTGAACCCAACACGATCTGTAACTGAACCCCGACACGGTGAGTAACTGAAGCCCGAGACGGTGAGTAACTGAAGGCAGACACGGTGAGTAACTGAAGCCCGACACGGCGAGCAACTGAACCCCGACACGGTGAGTAACTGAACCCCGACACGGTGAGTAACTGAACCCCGACACGGTGAGTAACTGAACCCCGACACGGTGAGTAACTGAACCCCGACACGGTGAGTAACTGAACCCCGACACGGTGAGTAACTGAACCCCGACACGGTGAGTAACTGAACCCCGACACGGTGAGTAACTGAACCCCGACACGGTGAGTAACTGAACCCCGACACGGTGTGTAACTGAACCCCGACACGGTGTGTAACTGCACCCCGACACGTAGTGTAAGTGATCTCACTAACACGGTGTGTAACTGAACCCCGACACAGTGAGTAACTGAACCCCGACACGGTGAGTAACTGAACCCCGACATGGTGAGTAACTGAACCCCGACACGGTGAGTAACTGCACCCCGACACGTAGTGTAAGTGATCTCCCCAACATGGTGAGTAACTGAACCCCGACACGGTGAGTAACTGAACCCCGACACGGTGAGTAACCGAACCCCGACACAGTGTGTAACTGAACCCCGACACGGTGTGTAACCGAACCCCGACACGGTGTGTAACTGAACCCCGACACGGTGTGTAACTGAACCCAACACGATCTGTAACTGAACCCCGACACGGTGAGTAACTGAACCCCGACACGGTGTGTAACTGAACCCCGACACGGTGAGTAACTGAACCCCGACACGGTGAGTAACTGAACCCCGACACGGTGTGTAACTGATCTCCCGACACGGTGTGTAACTCAACCCCGACACGGTGAGTAACTCAACCCCGACACGGTGAGTAACTGAACCCGACACGGTGAGTAACTGAACCCCGACACGGTGAGTAACTGAAGCCCGACACGGTGTGTAACTGAACCCCGACACGGTGAGTAACTGAACCCGACACGGTGAGTAACTGAACCCCGACACGGTGAGTAACTGAAGCCCGACACGGTGTGTAACTGAACCCGACACAGTGAGTAACTGATCTCCCCGACACGGTGAGTAACTGAAACCCGGCACGGTGAGTAACTGAACCCCGACACGGTGTGTTACTGATCTCCCAACACGGTGAGTAACTGAACCCCGACACTGTGAGTAACTCAACCCCGACACGGTGAGTAACTGAACCCCGACACGGTGTGTAACTGAACCCGACACGATCTGTAACTGAACCCCGACACGGTGTGTAACTGAACCCCGACACGGTGAGTAACTGAACCCCGACACGGTGTGTAACTGAACCCGACACGATCTGTAACTGAACCCCGACACGGTGTGTAACTGAACCCCGACACGGTGTGTAACTGAATCCCGACACGGTGAGTAACTGAACCCCGACACGGTGTGTAACTGATCTCCCCGACACGGTGAGTAACTGAAACCCGACACGGTGAGTAACTGAACCCCGACACGGTGAGTAACTGAACCCCGACACGGTGTGTAACTGAAGCCCGACACGGTGAGTAACTGATCCCCGACACGGTGAGTAACTGAAGCCCGACACGGTGAGTAACTGAAGCCCGACACGGTGTGTAACTGAACCCCGACACGGTGAGTAACTGAACCCCGACACGGTGAGTAACTGAAGCCCGACACGGTGAGTAACTGAAGCCCGACACGGTGTGTAACTGAAGCCCGACACGGTGTGTAACTGAAGCCCGACACGGTGAGTAACTGAACCCCGACACGGTGAGTAACTGAACCCCGACACGGTGAGCAACTGAACCCCGACACGGTGTGTAACTGAACCCCAACACGGTGAGTAACTGAACCCCGACACTGTGAGTAACTCAACCCCGACACGGTGAGTAACTGAACCCCGACATGGTGTGTAACTGAACCCAACACGATCTGTAACTGAACCCCGACACGGTGTGTAACTGAATCCCGACACGGTGAGTAACTGAACCCCGACACGGTGTGTAACTGCACCCGACACAATCTGTAACGGAACCCCGACACGGTGTGTAACTGAACCCCGACACGGTGTGTAACTGAACCCCGACACGGTGTGTAACTGAACCCCGACACGGTGTGTAACTGAACCCCGACACGGTGAGTAACTGAACCCCGACACGGTGAGTAACTGAACCCCGACACGGTGAGTAACTGAACCCGACACGGTGTGTAACTGAACCCCGACACGGTGTGTAACTGAACCCCGACACGGTGTGTAACTGAAGCCCGACACGGTGAGTAACTGATCCCCCGACACGGTGAGCAACTGAACCCCGACACGGTGAGTAACTGAACCCCGACACGGTGTGTAACTGATCTCCCCGACACGGTGAGTAACTGAACCCCGACACGGTGTGTAACTGAAGCCCGACACGGTGAGTAACTGATCCCCCGACACGGTGAGCAACTGAACCCCGACACGGTGAGCAACTGAACCCCGACACGGTGTGTAAATGATCTCCCCGACACGGTGAGTAACTGAACCCCGACACGGTGAGGAACTGAAACCCGACACAGTGAGTAACTGAACCCCGACACGGTGTGTAACTGATCTCCCCGACACGGTGAGCAACTGAACCCCAACACGGTGAGCAACTGAACCCCGACACGGTGAGCAACTGAACCCCGACACGTTGAGTAACTGAACCCCGACACGGTGTGTAACTGAACCCGACACGGTGTGTAATTAAAACCTAGGACAACAGGGACAAGATTTGTCGCGTAGATAAAGGCCTTGCCTAAATCGGAAGCTATCAGGACATGTTTAACACCAAGTTAAAGCCATCGAAACTGACAAGCCCACCAAAACTAATACAATGGAATAAACAGGGCTCATTTGAAATCTAAAGGAAACCGGTTTAGTAAGGGGTTTTGGGCGCGAAAAGGACAAAGGGGCTGAACAAGTATAATTGGGGGCCTAATGTCCCAAGTCTCACTCTCTCTCTGGAATCGCTGACAACGCTCTCAACGCTCGCACAGCTCCCGACACGGTGACTAACATAAGCCCGACACGGTGAGTAACTGATCTCCCCGACACGGTGAGTAACTGATCTCCCCGACACGGTGAGTAACTGATCTCCCCGACACGGTGAGTAACTGAACCCCGACACGGTGAGTAACTGAACCCCGACACGGTGAGTAACTGAAGCCCGAGACGGTGAGTAACTGAAGGCCGACACGGTGAGTAACTGAAGGCCCGACACGGTGAGTAACTGAACCCCGACACGGCGAGCAACTGAACCCCGACACGGTGAGTAACTGAACCCCGACACGGTGAGTAACTGAACCCCGACACGGTGAGTAACTGAACCCCGACACGGTGAGTAACTGAACCCCGACACGGTGAGTAACTGAACCCCGACACGGTGAGTAACTGAAGCCCGAGACGGTGAGTAACTGAAGCCCGACACGGTGAGTAACTGAAGCCCGACACGGTGAGTAACTGAACCCCGACACGGCGAGCAACTGAACCCCGACACGGTGAGTAACTGAACCCCGACACGGTGAGTAACTGAACCCCGACACAGGTGAGTAACTGAACCCCGACACGGTGAGTAACTGAACCCCGACACGGTGAGTAACTGAACCCCGACACGGTGAGTAACTGAACCCCGACACGGTGAGTAACTGAACCCCGACACGGTGAGTAACTGAACCCCGACACGGTGTGTAACTGAACCCCGACACGGTGAGTAACTGCACCCCGACACGTAGTGTAAGTGATCTCCCAACACGGTGTGTAACTGAACCCCGACACAGTGAGTAACTGAACCCCGACACGGTGAGTAACTGAACCCCGACACGTAGTGTAAGTGATGTCCCCAACACGGTGAGTAACTGAACCCCGACACGGTGAGTAACTGAACCCCGACACGGTGTGTAACTGAACCCCGACACGGTGTGTAACTGAACCCCGACACGGTGTGTAACTGAACCCCGACACGATCTGTAACTGAACCCCAACACGTAGCGTAAGTGATCTCACCAACACGGTGTGTAACTGAACCCCGACACGGTGAGTAACTGAACCCCGACACGGTGAGTAACTGAACCCCGACACGGTGTGTAACTGAACCCCGACACGGTGTGTAACTGAACCCCGACACAATCTGTAACTGAACCCCAACACGGTGTGTAAGTGAACCCCGACACGGTGTGCAACTGAACCCCGACACGGTGTGTAACTGAACCCAACACGATCTGTAACGGAACCCCGACACGGTGTGTAACTGAACCCCGACACGGTGAGTAACTGAACCCCGACACGGTGTGTAACTGAACCCGACACAATCTGCAACTGAACCCCGACACGGTGTGCAACTGAACCCCGACACGGTGTGTAACTGAACCCCAACACGGTGAGTAACTGAACCCCGACACGGTGTGTAACTGAACCCGACACGATCTGTAACTGAACCCCGACACGGTGAGTAACTGAACCCCGACACGGTGTGTAACTGAACCCCGACACGGTGAGTAACTGAACCCCGACACGGTGAGTAACTGAACCCCGACATGGTGAGTAACTGAACTCCGACACGGTGAGTAACTAAAGCCCGACACGGTGAGTAACAGAAGGCCGACACGGTGTGTAACTGAACCCCGACACGGTGAGTAACTGAACCCCGACACGGTGAGTATCTGAACCCCGACACGGTGAGTATCTGAAGCCCGACACGGTGTGTAACTGAAGCCCGACACGGTGTGTAACTGATCTCCCCGACACGGTGAGTAACTCAACCCCGACACGGTGAGTAACTGAACCCCGACATGGTGTGTAACTGAACCCAACACGATCTGTAACGGAACCCCAACACGGTGTGTAACTGAACCCCGACACGGTGAGTAACTGAACCCCGACACGGTGTGTAACTGAACCCCGACACGGTGAGTAACTGAACCCCGACACGGTGTGTAACTGATCCCCGACACGGTGAGTAACTGAACCCGACACGGTGAGTAACTGAACCCCGACACGGTGTGTAACTGAACCCCGACACGGTGAGCAACTGAACCCCGACACGGTGTGTAAATGATCTCCCCGACACGGTGAGTAACTGAACCCCGACACGGTGAGGAACTGAACCCCGACACGGTGAGCAACTGAACCCCGACACGGTGAGCAACTGAACCCCGACACGGTGAGCAACTGAACCCCGACACGGTGAACAACTGAACCCCGACACGTTGAGTAACTGAACCCCGACACGGTGTGTAACTGAACCCGACACGGTGTGTAATTAAAACCTAGGACAACAGGGACAAGATTTGGCGCGTAGATAAAGGCCTTGCCTAAATCGGAAGCTATCAGGACATGTTTAACACCAAGTTAAAGCCATCGAAACTGACAAGCCCACCAAAACTAATACAATGGAATAAACAGGGCTCATTTGAAATCTAAAGGAAACCGGTTTAGTAAGGGGTTTTGGGCGCGAAAAGGACAAAGGGGCTGAACAAGTATAATTGGGGGCCTAATGTCCCAAGTCTCACTCTCTCTCTGGAATCGCTGACAACGCTCTCAACGCTCGCACAGCTCCCGACACGGTGACTAACATAAGCCCGACACGGTGAGTAACTGATCTCCCCGACACGGTGAGTAACTGATCTCCCCGACACGGTGAGTAACTGAACCCCGACACGGTGAGTAACTGAACCCAGACACGGTGAGTAACTGAACCCCGACACGGTGAGTAACTGAACCCCGACACTGTGAGTAACTGAAGCCCGACACGGTGAGTAACTGAACCCCGACACGGTGTGTAACTGAACCCGACACGATCTGTAACTGAACCCCGACACGGTGTGTAACTGAACCCGACACGGTGAGTAACTGAACCCCGACACGGTGTGTAACTGCACCCGACACAATCTGTAACGGAACCCCGACACGGTGTGTAACTGAACCCCGACACGGTGTGTAACTGAACCCCGACACGGTGTGTAACTGAACCCGACACGATCTGTAACTGAACCCCGACACGGTGAGTAACTGAACCCCGACACGGTGTGTAACTGAATCCCGACACGGTGAGTAACTGAACCCTGACACGGTGTGTAACTGATCTCCCCGACACGGTGAGTAACTGAAACCCGACACGGTGTGTAACTGAAGCCCGACACGGTGAGTAACTGATCCCCCCGACACGGTGAGCAACTGAACCCCGACACGGTGAGCAACTGAACCCCGACACGGTGTGTAAATGATCTCCCCGACACGGTGAGTAACTGAACCCCGACACGGTGTGTAACTGAAGCCCGACACGGTGAGTAACTGATCTCCCCGACAAGGTGAGTAACTGATCTCCCCGACACGGTGAGTAACTGAACCCCGACACGTTGAGTAACTGAACCCCGACACGGTGAGTAACTGCACCCCGACACGGAGTGTAAGTGATCTCCCCGACACGGTGTGTAACTGAACCCCGACACGGTGAGTAACTGAACCCCGACACGGTGAGTAACTGAACCCCGACACGGTGAGTAACTGAACCCCGACACGGTGAGTAACTGAACCCCGACACGGTGAGTAACTGAACCCCGACACGGTGTGTAACTGAACCCCGACACGGTGTGTAACTGAACCCCGACACGGTGTGTAACTGAACCCCGACACGGTGTGTAACTGAACCCCGACACGGTGAGTAACTGAACCCCGACACGGTGAGTAACTGAACCCCGACACGGTGAGTAACTGAATCCCGAGACGGTGAGTAACTGAACCCCGACACGGTGAGTAACTGAACCCCGACACGGTGAGTAACTGAACCCCGACACGGTGAGTAACTGAACCCCGACACGGTGAGTAACTGAACCCCGACACGGTGAGTAACTGAACCCCGACACGGTGAGTAACTGAACCCCGACACGGTGAGTAACTGAACCCCGACACGGTGTGTAACTGAACCCCGACACGGTGAGTAACTGAACCCCGACACGGTGAGTAACTGAACCCGACACGGTGAGTAACTGAACCCCGACACGGTGAGTAACTGAACCCCGACACGGTGAGTAACTGAACCCCGACACGGTGAGTAACTGAACCCCGACACGGTGAGTAACTGAACCCCGACACGGTGAGTAACTGAACCCCGACACGGTGAGTAACTGAACCCCGACACGGTGAGTAACTGAACCCCGACACGGTGAGTAACTGAACCCCGACACGGTGAGTAACTGAACCCCGACACGGTG